>BGPR01001943.1:7146-34583 GCA_013235015.1 Araneus ventricosus | reverse complement strand
CGTTCTTCTATCGATCTCCGTTGCCGAGTTATTTAATTTTAAAATGAAGGAGTCCTTTGTTGGACACCCTGTATGTTCGTAGAAAAACCGACTCCAGTTGATATTATATCAAATAATTTTTAATGAACAATTCAACCCACATAGGATAAAATAAGTTAGGAAGAAAACAAATCAAGCAGAAAAAGAAAAGAACCCATGCTTAACGTCCAGGTGTGATTCACTGAGAAGATCGGGAGCCAATCTGATTAGTCAGTTGCCGAAGCACAAGATTCGCTTCATGAAACCTTACAAAGCATGATTCTCAGAAAGGGGAGCGGGAAAAATGTAAAGGAAGGACAGCTTAGGAAAGAGAAACGGTAAAAAAATAAAATCGATTTTTCAAGCGTTTGTAAAGTTCGAATGGCGAAACAGAAATATCCTTTAAAAATAAAATTTTGTTAAAATACTTCAACTGACATAATTTTCAACACTTAAAATCCAAGTGAAGTAAAGAGTGATAAACAGTGATACCACAATCGTTGTGCATATATTACCGGCAATATATGAAAGCCGGCATTCTATAGAAAACCTAGGTATTTTATAGAATGCCGAAAACTGACCGGAAATGTATGAAACGATTAACATTTCACATATTAAGCTGTTCCTAGGCATTCTATAGAATGCCAAGGAAATGTATGGCATATATGCATCGACCGGCAAGGTATGAAATACATTGTCGGAAATGTGTGGTATACATCAACCGGCAAGGAAATGTGTGGTAAACATCAACCGGCAAGGAAATGTGTGGTAAACATGAACCGGCAAGGTGTGAAATACATCGTCAGAAATGTGTGTTTTATACTAACTGGCAAGGAAATGTGTGGTATACATCAACCGGCAAGGTGTGAAATACATCGTCGGAAATGTGTCGTATACAAACCGGCAAGGTAGGAAATACATCGTCAATTCGACTTTATATAAAATTAAATTAAGTGCAATTCAAAATAAAATTATTTCCTGAATTTATGTAACAAGTAGGTTTACGTTTTATTTTGTTTTCTTTCATAAGAAAGGAATAAACTTTGATATGTATAATTTTTATTTTCCTTCACGTATTTTGAATAAAAGATTTCTTATTGGCACTTTTGTCATTTCTTCAAAACAACATTTGTATTTTTGAAATGTGCATTTTTTTAAATAATAGCCTTATAATGACCTCATTTCATGCTTTGCCTACATAGCATTTGGAATTCTATATAATGTCTAGGTATTATACAATGCCTGAGGAAAGTATATAATTATTCTCATATTTTATGCTTTGTCTAAAAATACCAGCATTCTATAAAATTCCTAGGTATTCTGTAGAATGCCAATTCTTCATACACTATCGGTAACATATACAAGGGTAACGCTATATCGAGGTTCAGGTAAAGGGAAAATCGCTGCAGTTAAATCAAAACTCGTGTTTTGATATTGGTGGCTAATTATTTAAACGCTAAATCATTTTGCACTGTAAGTATATGCTATAGAATTTTTCGAAATTTTTTTTAAATTGTTTAAATGAAATTTTTTATTTTAAAATTATTTATAATTATTTAATTTAATTTAAATTCTCTAAATTAAATCTGCAAAATTGTCACTATCATGATTTATTTATGAAGATCGAGCTTGTAATAGAATTTGATAATGTGGTAATTAGACTGCTAATAATGTGGTAATTAGACTGCTGTTTTATTATAAACAAAAGCACGTAGTGTGTCACATTTTTGTTTAATGCCTTAGTAACTTTTAAATAATTTTATGATTTAAAATTTTGCACTGTAAGCATATGTTATAGAATTGTTAGAAAATTATTTAATTGTTTTAATGAAATTTTTTATATTAAAATTACTTGTAATTAATCATTTTAATTTAAATTCTCTAAATTTTATCTGCAAAATTGTCACTAGTATGATTTATTTATGAAGATCGAGCTTGTAATAGAATTTGATAATGTGATAATTAGACAGCTAAAGAGCCTCAAATTGCTCAGAATTTCGACTATCCATTATAATTAAATCGTAGTATCAAAATTTCCTGATATTTTTAAAGAAACTGCGTCAACCAGTTATTCATGAGAACAAACTTTAATTTATTGCACATTTTAAGACTGTATGTTGCGTGCCCATCCCTTCCTCTGAATGCGTGATTGTAACCATGGCAACTATGAAAGCCAAGTGAAATACCTGCATGAAATTTAAAAAGGTTTCCTATAATAGTACTATGTTTTGTATAATTATTCTTACCAAATTCTTCAAATGAAAGAGATACTTTACACAAAGTTGACATTTTTATCATAAATTAACCCTTTGAACGGCAAAATTATTTCAGCTGAATGCTTTGAAAACGGCCTCTCTGTAGCTAAATGGTGAACGCAAATGTTTCGGAGCCGGTTTTCGGGTAATAAACAGACAGCAACTTTCTACGCCGCAGCCTGTTTATGAGTAATAATCGAAGAACGACTTTCTGCGACGGAGCCGGTTTTAGAATAGTCATCAGAGAGCGACTTTCCACGTTCCAGCCGGTTGAAGGGTTAAGACCGGAAAAGATTAAGTCATGAAATTTAACAATGAAAAAAAGCAAAGGAAAAAAGAAGCAATTGTCTGAAGATTAGCTTGAGAAAACAGACTTAATTATGCCAATTCTAAATTATTGTAAAAGTTGATAAATGAGAGCAAATGTTTTAAGGAATGTTTGGAAATATAAAGATAGATATATGTACTCTAATTAAGACGAATCTCTTCATTAGCACGTCCTTTTTCTATCCACATGCAAGGAAACTTATTAAATATCATTTCATATTTAAATTTCCGGTATAAAGTTAAAAGAAATCTCTCCTGATTGATTAAAAATATACCGAAGTTTTCTATAATAAAAAGAGCATATTTTAAAATTAGAGCATCGCTACAAAGCTTTAATTAAATTTCTACTACTTTTTTTCCTAAAGATAACTTTTAATTAGTAGATTTCATATGAAACGGTATTTTTTTAAAAAATCTCCATTTAAATTCGAAAAAACATTTATATTCACCGACTTTAAAACCATTGACATTTCTGGTATAGATATTTGTTTCAAAAAATTGGGTTTTGAATAAATAGTTAGGAATCTTATACTTTCAAGAAGAAAAAATTGAGAATTATAATTCAAACAGTGTTTATGCGACATTTTCTGCTGTAACCTGGCTACTCGAACGTGGCTGTTTTGTAAACACTGTCACTTTGGACCTTTTGCTACACTAGGCAGTCCTGCCATACGACGAACCTTCTTTCTCCCTCCCCCAAGCGTTAGCATCTCTCATAAATGTATAAAAATATATGTCAGTAGATTCAAAAAAGTGTAGGCTTTAACATTAATAGAATGGATTTTCGCATAATATGACATATAAAAAATATTGCGTAAAATTCAAAAGGTTCTAAGTAAAAAAAACTACTTTTTTTTTCCTCATATTTTCATAAATTAAAAAAAAAATGTTTGGTTTAACGCAAATATGAAGCTAATCGTTCCTGTAGCCCATTTAATAACGAACAATACACAAAAGAAGTTGAACTTGATCCGACACTTAGAACCAGAGATATTTTATAGCAATAAATTCGGAAACCTTCCGCGCTTTTGCGCATGCGCCGGGCGGAGTTATTTTTGATCAAAATAGGGGGAAAGTGAAGAATGGAAGGGTGATGTTTACATTTTCCTGAGCGTGATCTAACAAAGAACTCCGGAAATGCGTTCATATGACTCATTGCCTGACACCCCTTTCCGGTGTAAAATCGTCCAAAAGAGGTAGTCTAGGAATCCGTGGTCAGACTATACTGGCTGTTTTGTAAACATTGCCATTTTGGACCTTTGAGGGGGATTTTTTGTAAAAAAAATGCTGGGGGGAAGCACAAGGGGGATTTTTTGAAAAAAAGTTCCTCTGGTAGGGTCTATCAATGGGGTAAAATTCAGCTTTACGCAAATTTTTTTCCAATTTGACTATTTTTGGGTCTTTATTGACTGTGACTATAATAATAAAGGCGAATGTGTACGAGTTTCTATCTTTGGCTCTCTAAAGGGCGGATGATGGACCTAGAACTTTTTAAAGTTCGGCACGAACATAATTTGAAGGATTGTAACCTGAAGTCAGGAACAATATCTTTTTTTGAAATTTTAAATAGTTTAATTTATTTATATTAACGTACCGTTTTGAAGCAACACGAGGGTTATTTTCGGGCTGATCCTGTAATTTTGAATAGCTGTCAGATAACGAGGACGGCACTTAAACTGGAACCCTCTCTCCAAGCTCCCGCACCACACCAGCGGGAGGAGGTTCGGCGCCCAACGTATGAGTTAACGTGCAACAGGCCCATAAACACGGGGATCTTTAGTGAAATCCCGTCGCGAACCTGGAACCTTCCGCCACTGAAACTTTACCACTAGACCACCGCGGCCCTGAAATTTGGATTAGAATTTCAATTAATTAAACTTAGACAATATTTTGGCACATTTCTCTGCTAACTTTCGAATATATTACTGTATAAAAATGGAAATTACACCTTTTTAAAATTCTAGATATTATCTTTCACATGATACCAATTTAGTTCTCTTGCAATGTTTTCCCTAATTTTATCAAATTTTACAAAAATATTTTAAATATTATTGCAACAATATTTTTCATTCTTTTAAAGAAATTTATATTATTTTGATTGTTTTTACTTTCTCGTATACGCAAAGAGAAAGTATTTTAATCGTCAAAAAATTCGAACTCGAGATTTTGACGAATCCACGTATTAGACCTCCCTGAAGCACAATTTTGGAATTATGTCTGACTGTCCGTGTGTCTGTGAACACGATAACTCGAAAACTATTCGAGCTACTGAGATGAAATTTGGTATGTGAACTTTACACATAATTTGTAGGTTCCTATCACATTTTGGACAAAATCCGTCAACGGGAAGTCTGTCTATCTGTCTGTCCGCGGTCATGTGAACACTATAACTCAAAAACTTGAATAGCTAGATGGATAAAATTTGGTACACAGTTTTATCGTCATGAATGTAAGTCCGTATAAAATTTTGGGCCATATCCGTCAAAAAGAGACGTTCAAATTGCATATTCAATTTCTTTTAATCCGATTCTCATGCGCATGCGTACTGGTAGCAATCTGCTATTGTTGTAAATTTTATTTACAACAATAAATAATGTTTTCAAACATGAATTATAACAATTTTTTATTGTTGTAAATAAAATTCAAACCGATCTCATTATTTCAGCAAATCTTTTATTCACGCGCTTTTGCAATTGTTACGGTTCTGGTAGTATAAAATGTTTCTTGAGAATTCAATCCCAAAGCAGAATTTTCGCTGTAGTATTCATTGCATTGCCTGTTTTATCCCACCTGCTCAAAGAATTTTTTTTTAACGTGGCAACAGATATTTGATTTCAGGTTTGTTTGTTTCACTTTCTCGTATACGAAGTATACAAAGAGAAAGTATTGTAATCGTCAAAAAAATTCGAATTCGAAATTTTGACGAATCTCCACTTAGAAAGTATACGAGAAAGTTTAGGGGAGACCACTCCCGCTGGTTTATGTTTGTAATCAACTGTATTCTTTCATTGTTCAAAGCTTAATTACCAAGATTGAGTCCCTTTTCGTATATTAACTGATACAAAAAAAATCAATACTGTACTATATTGACTATACTGATTAGGGCAGGTTTATATTGAATTTTTATAGGCTTTTAAATTTGGAATAATAACAGGAAACATTCGACATTGAAAGTAGGAAATGATAAAAATTTTAATTGTTTGCCCACCTCTAATCTCATTTTTTTCGTTCTAATATCAGTTTATGCATCAGATTTCGTGACTAATGTACAACTTCACATTTCACTTTTTTGTTGTGGGGAAATAGCAGGTATTTTTGTAGTGATTTTTTTATGCATCTCCAAATGGAATTTCTTTAAATGATAAAACCTTAAATATGCGTAATGGATGTGCTATGGAGATGATAAATGATTATATTTTCTATTCTTTTATTTTCGGCAATGGACATGTTTAAACTGAATTACGCATTTTTGAAATAGTTGAAAATTTTAACATTTAAAGTTTTACAACAACCTCTTAAATGTACTGCCCGCACATCATTCTTATATGTATTTTTAAATTTATGAACTAAAAGCAAGTCATTTACAGTCTTAAATCGATAGGGAAATCTATAAGCATTGCAAATGTTCTGTGGAATCTTAGTTTTAAAAACGATAATTAGATAACAGTGAAATATAAAGTGTTAAGGAGTTAAACATTGAGAGAACCTCAGTCAAGTAAGTCTTTTCTGTACAAGTAAGAAAGCAAATATAAGGCTGCTGGCGTAGTATGAGTTAAACGTGAAATACACTTTGATGCATCAAAATTCTATGCTCAGGTGATGATGAAAAGCAAAGTATCTATAGAAGATCTGAATGGAATAAAAAACAATAATTCTTGGTGAATAATTGAGGTGAATTCGTAATTCACTTATAATTATGAGTAATTTTGAATTTGATGGTGACGACTTTTTGTGTGAATTGCCAGGACCAAATACAATTGTTTGTTTAGTTTAGTTATATTAACCATCTGACTGTAAGGGAAAGGAGGGTAAGAGTAAGCACCTAGTGGATTTTTCGTTATGAAAATGAGAATTGAAAAGTTAGAGCCTCGGAAATATACTGAATCATAGTTTATTAACTTAGAAAGAAGACTACAAAAAATGAAAATTTTAGCTTTAAAAAATATATATATATTGCGAAACGAAAGGGAAAAAAATGTAAAATTACCCGACGTGGCGGGTAAGAGTACGCAGGACGTGAGGCCAAGAGTACGCACCCTGAAAATTTAGCAGTAGTCGCATACAAATGCTCCCCTGCCTTCTTAACTGGAACATTTCTCATGCGACCACTCCTTACATAATCCACTCTGGATCCAATCTTCATCATATGTGTGTTTGCATCCTGGGCTTATTGCCCTCTCATTATTTGCCGAACTTGTTGAAGGAACTGGGTTTTCGATAGAATTCAGAATAAGTTTTTTCTTTGCTTTCAGGGCTTTTCCTTTTTAAATTTTGTCCCCATTTTTATTTTTCTAATAAAAACTTGATTGGCCTTCGCTTCCTCTAATTCTACCTTTTCCTTTTTCTCTAACAAATTTTTAAATGGAGACGAAGTCATGATCTCAGATTTTTGAGATTTTCTTTTTTATTTATCTCCTCGATTAACTTCAAATTATTTAAAAGTTATTAAACAATTAAACGTGTAATTAAACCATACAAATATCGATCTGTGAGTGTATGTCAGTCCAACAAGCAGGATAGTGGAGAATGAAGGTTTATTCGCGAATATGCAGGAAAACACGTAGCACAAGTAAGAGGAACAATAGATCTCTCACATATTAGCAACGCAAACAGACAACAATTCACAGGTAATAACAGGTCAGCGCTTTCAGATTTAGCAACACAAACAGGCAGCAAATCACTAATAATGACAATAACAGCACATTCGATAGCTCTCAGCTCACCGGCTTTCTAGCTCGCTCTGCAGACGAAACTTCAAAGTCGTTCCAGTCGATCAACACATTGTGATCCAAGCGCGGTCTTTTTATACTCTCCCCGACAGGCCGTGACGTCACATAGAATTTTTAGGAAAAACCTGGATCTCGGCTCCTAATAGAAATAGTGAGAAAGTAATAGAATTCTCGGGTATATTCGATTTGTCGCCAAGGTCGGGGTCCCTGAATGGCCGCTGTCCGTCACTCCATGCTTATCCCTGTAAAATTCCCTCCCCAACTATAAGACTAGCGAGGCAGGAAAGCGACATTACATTTTTGTAAGAATATTTTAAAACACATTAAATTTATCATCTAACAAAAATCCTTTGAGTAATGAAAATAATAATATTTTTTATTAACATCGCTTTATACCTAGAATTCATAATTGCGATAAAAATAAATAAAGCTCCTTCAAGTTGCAAAAATATAGAAACAAACCAGTAACATTAAATTATTATTTTGTTTTAAGAATGCAATCAAACAAATCTATGTAATTTTCATTTCAAAATCATTAGCCTGAGATAAATAATAGCCTGAGATAATATAAAAGTCCAAGTAAAAAAATAAATTCAACTAACTACATAGCATCGCAACGGTCGTGGCTGTATCAGCCCTTTCAAGGAATTTATAAAGATGCCTTATTTAGCTTTGAAAGGATTTTTGAGAAACTCTAGACACTTTTTACTTTCTCGTATACGAAGTATACAAAGAGAAAGCATTGTAATCGTCAAAAAAATTCGAACTCGAGATTTTGACGAATCTCCACGTTTCAGACCTCCCTCAGTCCGCAAAACACAATTTTGGAATTGTGTCTGTGAACACGATTACTCAAAAGCTATTAGAGCTACGGGGATGAAATTTGGTATGTGGTCTTTAAACATAATTTGTAGGTTTCTATCAAATTTTGGACAAAATCCGTCCACTAGAAGTCTGTCTGTCTATCTGTCCGCGGTTATGTGAACACTATAACTCAAAAACTTGAATAGCTAGATGAATAAAATTTGGTGCACAGTTTTATCGTCATGATTGTAGGTCCGTATAAAATTTTGGGCCAAGTCCGTCAACTGGTTGACTTTGCATATTTGATTTCATCGTCATTGTATAAAGCAAAAGAAAGGCACGCGTTTTTACTGCTGCTCCCGTAACACGTTCTGTCTTGGCTCACTGCCAAATTCTTCTCGAATAAAAGTGAATTAATTATGGAGTGTTTTCTTTTAATTTGCCTTTCACGCCGAAACATTTTCTCAATAAGAGTTGCATATTCGATTTGCGGTTAGTTTTATTTTGTATATTTCGTAATGCATTTTTTTTCTGAGTGGATTTTGCATTATTTTTACTCTGACAGAACGAAAGTAGTTGTTAAAAGTAAAGTTATAAAGTAACAAACCAAAATTAGTGTCAATTCATTCATCAGTTCTGTTTTTCATGCTTTCTTAATTTCTGAAACACTCTGACAATGTGCATGATATTTTCAACTACAACTATCGGAAGTAAATTTGTAACAATCAGATCGTAGATATTGCTGGCAAGCTAAAAGTCTGTTTAGATGTGTGCAAATCTTTTAGCAACTTACATTAAATAATTGAAATTTGGTATGTGGTCTTCTAATATATCCACGCGGTGGGAGGGGAAACACCACCTTTCTTGGGGAAGTATACGAGAAAGTTTAGGGGAGGCCACTCCCGCTGGTTTCTCTCTCAATATAGATACAGCTCAACAGTTTATACAAATTTAAAGGAGTTATTTTTATTTCTAACTTAGAAGACGATAAAATAAAGTGCTGTTAATGAGGAATACAAACAATTATTCGCCTCACTTAAATAAGCAAATTTGTGGAGAAAGAATAATAAAAATGGGCATATTAATAAATGCTATAGAATTCACTGTCGTGTTTCTTCACAAAGAAATCTTCGTAAATAAAAAAAGCTAACTTTACTCTAAGATCACCGATAAATAAAATATTCTAGGACAGTTAATTTTTCCATTAATAGAGTACATGAAAAATTACTAAAAGTTCCAAAATATCATTTAGCATTCTTTCAGTACGCGACTGAACTTATCGATTAGTAAAATACAATCCATGGTAATCACATGTAGTCAACTAATTTTTTTAAAAAAACATGTGTCTTCAGACTACATTGAGCGATTTATTGAATCAACACGAAGTAGTAGTAAGTAGTAGTGACTTTATCCAAGTCACACTAGACGAAGTAGTAGTAAGTAGTAGTGACTTTATCTAAGTCACACTACGCGAAGTAGTCGTATGATTTAGATAAAGTCACTGATTAAGCCATCCGACATATAAATGCACGTTGCCTTGTACCGTGAAACCCCATCTGGGGGTACCGCGAGTTCACGGATGAGAAGCTGCCGTATAAGTAAGCAGGTTCTCCCTACCCCGATGGGTAGTTCTTCGGACTCCGATGTCAGGTCGTACCCCTGAAAAAGGGGGGTCGTCGTCGCATGAGCCACTCGTAGTGGGGGCTATGCGGGTGCCATAGTGCTTGACTTTCTGTTGTGGCGTCCGGTCTTCCATGTAAACTCGGATTCTGTGGCAGGGCGGAGTGATTCTTTGTAACTATGGTACTGTGAAATTAACTCTATTTTCCTCTTATAAAATGAACAATGTGTTTCAAATTTTAAATTAACGCGTCTCGATGTGTATAATGTTAGCATGAATTCTCACAGTTACAACTAGGAGAATTTCTGTCCATATTTATATATTTTAAGAGAGTCTTTCTTTTTTCAAACAACTCTAGACATTCAAATAAAGCTAAGTAGAAAAACTAAGTAGACGTATAATGCAACATCTACGCCCGTGAAAGAATTAATTGGCACATAACCGAAATTAATTTATTAACTCATCAATATATTAAAGAATTATTTGGAAAAAAATTTTCATATTATTGTATTGAAGTGCCGAAATCTTCAAGTGAGGAATATTATAAATAGTCCCAAGTTAAGATAAAATGATTATACATATCAAATTTTTGAAATCAATAAGTAATAAATGCAAGAATTTTTCAGAAGTCAGGATCCATTCTTTTAGTTTATTATTATTGATATTCCTTTGATACGATTGATTAACTGCTAAAGGACCAAATTATTTTTCATTGTCGGCCAGAAACGAAAGAACTCGATCGAATTAACTCGGGTTACGTCCTTAAGTGGTTAAAGTACGTTTTAAATATGCCTACCACGGATCTAATGGATTAAGGCATAGCATGGTTGAAGAACATGAATCGGAGGAACATGGTTTTGTCTTCCATCCTCTAGCTGCACTCTTAAGTGAGGAATATTATAAATAGTCCCAAGTTAAGAGAAAATGTTTATACATATGAAATTTTTGAAATCAATAAGTAATAAATGCAAGAATTTTTCAGAAGTCAGGATCCATTCTTTTAGTTTATTATTATTGATATTCCTTTGATACGATTGATTAACTGCTAAAGGACCAAATTATTTTTCATTGTCGGCCAGAAACGAAAGAACTCGATCGAATTAACTCGGGTTATGTCCTTAAGTGGTTAAAGTACGTTTTAAGTATGCCTACCACGGATCTAATGGATTAAGGCATAGCATGGTTGAAGAACATGAATCGGTTGAACATGGTTTTGTCTTCCATCCTCTAGCTGCACTCTTAAGAAATATTATTCAAAAAATAGTAGAGCAACACATCCTTTAGCTAATGGATTAAGGCTTAGCATGGCTGAAGAACATGAATCGGAGGAAGACAGTTTTGTCTTCCATCCTGGAGCTGCACTCTTAAGAAGTATTATTCAAAAACTAGTATAACAACACATCCTTTAGCTACAAACTGCTGCCTGCGGTTGAGCAGGCTACTGGAATCAATGGCGATTCGTCAGCTCAGAAACAAGCAGTGCTGTAAAAGTTGTATCGACCTAAGTTGTAGTTAATTTTGTGCTGATTATTTTGATATATAATGATGTTATACTAAAAATTGATAGTTTTGAGTTATAAGCAAAAAAACTGGTGTGGGGGGGGATTTTCATGTCTTTTGGCTATAACTAAAATTCCAACAAAAATTACTGGTGGCAAACCCCAGATTCGTAATAAGCACTCCAAAAAACATACGGAAGCAAAAAATTACAACTCCTCCACAATTGGATCTTAAAAAAAACTATTTACGGACTAAAGTACTGAGAAAAAGAGCCCGAAGGAATGCAATTTCAAGCGGAGAGAGGGTTGCTTTTCTCCCACTTCTCTTTGCTTATTGCATTAATTATTTCGAAACCGCAGGGGGGGGGGGTAAACCTTTCTGCAGCTTTGGTTTGTATCTCTCTCAATTCTTGATTGATTTTCCGTCTTCTTTTTACGTTTATTTTTTTCTTTTTTTGCCATTTTCGTTGATCACTGAATTCTTAAAGAGGAAAAGTAAGCCAATTAGAATAAAAGCGAAAATGCAATCTTTTCAGATAACTTCAGGGGGACTGCAGCTCTGCAGCTCTTATGGACGAGCCGCCACTGACTGGAAGTTTCTTCCAGACGAAACACAAATGTGAGTCAGTTTCCCATCCAGGAACGCTACCTTCCCTCATATAATTGGCTAAATCAAGCTTCTAACTTAGGTATTGCTTAAATTCTTCACGTCAACACTGATCAACAAAATATGACAAACTTCCTAACATCGAATCCTTGATTGAGCTAGATATGAAAGGCCAAGCCGGATAAAAGGATTTCCGGATTTCAAGGTTACATGAAAGCTGGTGGGGAAAAAATTTAAGGAGAGATATTATTTTTATTTATTTATTTAAAGAAAAGCACACTACAGAGAAAACTCCATTTACAGAATATGCTATAAAAAACAAACACACAAAGAACAAAAGCCACAACGAGTAAATAAAAAATGCGCTAGAAAATAAAAAGCTGAACACAGAGAATACACAAAATCATAAAAGTTTTGCAAACGCATATATAATTAAAAACGGAAACACATAATCAAAAAAAATTAAAACACACTATGATTCTAAAAGGCGTATCTTTCAAAAATGAAAAGACCATTTCCAAATGGCAAGGGTTAAAAAGACAAATCATACAAGCACCGAATCCTCTACAAACCCACCAGGAGTTTAAACGTTTAATGACGAAAATACACACTTGAGATAAAAAATAAATTGCAACACAGCTCCAAACACAGAGTACAAAAATTAAAACCTATAAAAACATTAAAAAATGACCAAATACATAAGAACACGGAGAACCTAAAAAGTTGTGAAAAGGCAAAATAAAACACATCATGTATTTCAAAGCTGTAAGCATTTCGATTTAAGAGCACCAAGATTATAGACGACACAAGGTTCATTAACCAAGTCACAGCTCATCATGCCACACAAATTGCTGGTAATTTGAAGCAGCTTTAAGCTTCACGTGTACTAGCTTCTTCAATGGAAGTGAGAATCGAACAAATAACAATCGCATTTTCGAACTAAGACTCTGAAACAAACCACAGAATTTTAGTTTTAGTTTTAAAAAAAGTTAAAAATATTTTACTATAAGATTTGGTATAAAAGTTTAGTAAAACTGGATATTTCAAATAAGCAAGAAACGCGCTTCTGTGACAAGCTTTTGAATTCAATTGCTGTTTAATAATAATAATGAAAAATTACATGATACCACGCTATCCATGAAAACATACACAAATATTTACTGGAAGAATAAAAATTGAATACAAGTTTTGTTGCACGAAAACTTCTCACGCTAAAAACCGTTTACTTGCAACTTTGAAGTTCATTTCAAAGTTGGTGTGGGTTTTTGTTATGGCTTTTCCTCCACAATTTCCGGAAGAAAAATAAATGAAATTAAATTTAACTTTTTAAAGAAATTTGCTGACAACTATAATTGTGGGAAATATATATGTGGACAGATTTGGATAGCACACATGAAATGTAAATAATAGCGACAAGAAAGAATTCTAGAAAACAAATGTTTCAGGGCTTGAAACATTCCAAGTTAAAAATATACCATTTATATTTTACTGCTGCTGTATATCATTCATGCCATGTATAATTATAATGCGCACATAAGTGTGAATGCGCAAGATCACGTATATGAGTAACAAGTATTCAGTTGTTTAATTTATTGTTTGATAAACAAATTAAGATGTAGGTTTATATGCTTTTACACGTTACCCATTTCTTGTTTGACTAAATTTTTGGTACGTGGTAGCCAGGTGTCATATTTTTGGTACGTGTTAGCCAGATGTCAGATTTTTGGTATATGGTAGCCAGGTGTCAGATTTTTGGTACGTGTTAGCTAGGTGTCAGATTTTTGGTACGTGTTAGCCAGATGTCAGATTTTTGGTACGTACTAGCCAGGTGTCAGATTTTTGGCTTCGAGACTGGAGGTCGAAAACCGGTTTCACCAAAAATTCACCGTGTACTTGAGCTTGGTACAAACTACGATCTCAAGCAGGTGCAATGAAAAAGTTCTGAGACTGGGGTGCCAGTTCAGAAGTCATATTCGCCATCTGAATACAATTCAAAATGAAGAAGTATGTTCCAAAATACATTCAGATGACTTCAGAACGGGGCGTTAAATTAACTAAACTGAATTAATAGTTCTGTTGACAGTAGACCTCGCATCCCCCTTCCCTCCACAAATAAATTGACGCGTTATACTTTATCTCTAAAATAAAACAGTAGTTGTGTTTTTAACATACGTAATTACCGAGATATGGAGGATCGCGTCACCAATTCATGCGTATTTTTGCTCAACTTTGCGACCCAGTAGTCGCTGAAATACGATTCCGATTTTCTGTTGTTACCCTTTATTTCTAAAATAAGACATTAGTTATGCTTCTAACATATGTAATTACCGAGATATAGAGAATCGCGTCACCAATTCATGCGTATTTTTGCCCAACTTCGCGACTCAGTAGACGCTGAACTACAATTCCGATTTTCAATTTCTTTTTGTAACTTCTGTTTTCACCCTTTATCTCTAAAATGAGACATTAGTTATGGTTTTAACATATGTAGTAACAGAGATATAGAGTATCTCCCATACAACGTTCCTTGTGGCGTTTTGGCGTGTGAATCAAATTCCTTCCTGAAACTCCAATGAGTGGAACGTAGTCCTACGTTAAAACCTAATATCTGCTCTTTATAGCAGTCTTTAAAGGTTTATCCATTTTCTTAATGCGCGTTAATTGCGCAAGCAATTTTCTTTCATCATTTTCAAACTTTTCTCGGCACTCACAAAATTACAATTAATGCTTGTTTTTATCAGTAGTAACAAAATTACAATTAAATGTAATTTGCTATTATCGGAGGCATTGTGAATGGAGTTCCAAAATGATAACTAACAAAAATTGAAAAAAAAATTACACAAATAACAGATTCTAATAACTTCTTCATATTTCTGGATAAAGCTTGAAAAAAGCTTTGAAAATTTTTCTTCAAATTTTTGCAAATAGCATGAACTGTTTGTTTTGAATCGGGGGAAAAAAATTTTACACTACGATACACCCCTGACGCCAGAGATAAAAATCTCCGATTTGTAGTTTGGATGGGTGTGCGTAGAAACTTTATTGAACAAAAAAAGAAGATTACAGACGGTGCTTAAACGTGGACGAAATACATGTGAGAACTATAAAAACAATGAAAAATGAGCAATTTGCAGGTAAAAAGAAAAACTCTTGAAGCAGAAACAATTTTAAGACAAGCCCTCAAAAGTTCACTGCTTTTAAAAACTTGTAGGACGACTGATAATGATCCTTGGTATTAAACTTTCAGTCTGAGGTCTTCGTGAAGGAGAGAAATCTGGGTCGGAGTCTATCAGTCTGTGGCCTTCGTGGAGGAGAGAAATCTGGGTCGGAGTCGGATGAACTGGCTGCGTCCTTTTGCTGTTTGATGACACTCTCATTATCAGAGAGGAAAGAGATCATTTTAGCTGTTTTTATTCTTGATAGTTTATTTAGAAGTAAGTTTTTCCACCAAAGGAGAGTATGTTCTGCACTTGAATTGGTAAAATGGAAAGGTGACGTAAGCGGATAAGAAGTTGCGTAGTGGAGAGGTTGTCCCTTTTCGCCGCATGCCGTCGGAAAAAATTGAATGTCACATAAAACGGAACAATTAAAACGGCCACCATTTGGAAGCGATGGAAAAAAAATTTCAAACTGTTAAAAAAATAAGAATCCTTACACATACGTCATTTTAAATTACTTCTAGGAGCAATCATGCTTGAATTTGAAGAAAACTGAACAACATGATTGGCTATGACTGCGTAACAAACACATTTATAGACAAACAGACGAAAAGCCAAACGGTCGAGTTAAAACAGGACCTCTCTCCGCTCGGTCAACTAATTTCATTGTATTTTTAATCTTTTACTGTCTATATCATTATCCATGATCTGGATATTCTACCTTTATATAAGATTTATGTAGGCAATATTATCAAAATATTTTAACCCTCTAAATCGAGAGAGGAGGTATAGAAATTTCGCCTTAATATCGACGAAAGCCGGTCAGAGGCGGTTGGCTTCTTTTGAGGAGATGTGAGATTCTAAGATAGCTTTGGGGGTAAACGCGAAAGGGGTTCCAATTAGATCAGAACCTCACATCGCAGGTAGTCCAATTATTATTGCCCATCATTTCCGTGCGCCTTACGGGAAGGTAGAAGCAGGGGTGAGTTCGTGGGGTAAATGACCACCCAGAATGGGAGAGTCAAATTCATGTCGCATCCACCCAAAAATTCCTGATGTGAAAGGGGTTAGGAAAAAAAAGTCGCCTCGGAATTAAAGAGATCATCTGAAATCTGAAATACAATCTAACTTTTTTTCAAACTTCTAGTTTGATAGCATGTTTACGATGTTATTTTCCTTAACCGCTTAAGGACCGAGTTATTTTGTAACCTACGGTATTTAGGACGAGTTAACTCGTGATAAATCCTTAAGCGGTTAATCACATGTTTTTCTTCTGTAAGAAAAGAAGGATAGTAATAACATATACCTCATCATCTTCTGTTTCATACTCTTGAACATACACAAATATTCAGTAATTACAATAATTATGATCCGCACCCGAATATTTTGCAACTCCCGGTACTTTAAATAATGCGATTTATTTCTTGTCTGTTTATGATAAGAAAAAAAATTATTTGTCAACTTTCACTGAAAAGTTTCCTTTTTTAGTTTTGTAAAATTTTTATATGATTTCATGATTATATTCTCTCAAAAACACATTTTAAACGTTGTTTTAAAAATAATGCATAGAAACATATTGATTTATTTTTTTCAAGTCCTAATGAAATATCTCCAGCTTTAAATAACTTGTATAAATATATAAGTGCATTTTGAAAATTAAGGGAAGCATTTTTATAAGCATTTGGAAAAACAGTTTAAATTATTCTAAAAGTGGCTTCAGAGTTAATTACTGGAAGGATATTTCCAACAAATATATGATAATCCAATAACTTTAATTACCATAATATCTTTGTTTATTTAATTTTTTTTGTTTAAGATATAATAAATGTCCGAAGAATTTATATTTTTGTGTTGATCTTTTTTTCCTTCCAGTGTTAAACGATTGCCAAAACTTACAATCAAATCATTTTAACAGTTCAAAAGTTTTTCGAAGGGAAGTGTGTTCGTAGAGACTGGTAAATGAAACAGCAGTAAAGAAAAACAATAAGTAACAAATAAAAAGTTTACCTTTTCTTGATTTTGAAATATGTCCTTTTACTTCTGCTTTTAACATACTACAGATATTTTGTTGCCAATATCGAATTTGATTGGTAAATGAGTTATGCAAATCGAAATTGCCAAAATAATTTAAGATTCTTCCTTATTTGATTTCTATTAAGAAGCCCAAAAAATTACAATAATAATTTGCGCCAACTTACCATCTAAACACCTTCTACATTTTCATAATCATTTATTTAAAAACTCAAATTTTACTGCCATAACTTTTTAATACTATGCCTATATACAATGTGCCCTCTAAAGTCCGTAGTCACCCCAATAATTTCTGAACGGCAAGAGCTATAGTCATAAAAGTGGGGTCTAGGTATAGTAAAGTTGCTATGCGCTACGCAAGGAAAACGCTTACAGCGCCACCTGGCGGCAAAATTCGGAGTTAGCATTTTTATCTCAAAAACGGTACGAAATACGGAAATAAAGTCAATTATTGGGGTGACAACGGACTTCAGCGGGCACACTGTATACTATAGCCTTACATATTAAGATGATTAATCATATATATAAGAGATAATGATTTTTAGGACAGGAGTGTCCAGTTAAAACCAGGCTTTGTGTATAGTAATGGAGAGTAAAAAATACTGCTCCACTTCCCTTAGTTGAAGTAGATGCAACGGGGGGATGATGTGGGTTCAATGGTTACATTGGTTCCACACTAGGGAAGGCGGTTATTGCAAAAAAACTAGTTTTCGGTTAAACTGGTTTTTTCACCTACGGTTTAGCCTGGCGGTTTAAACCGCTCAAAAAAACCAGTTTTCGTTTTTTTTTAAAAAAAAGCAACGCTTGTGGACAGAATTTTTATTAATAATATATAATAATATTTAATAATATTTTATTAATATTTAATACATAATTAAAACTTACTTATTGTATGTAATAGGTAATGATTATGTGGTTGTACGTGTTTTTGAACCTGGGAACTTTGGGTCCGGAGTCGAGCATCTTAACCTCTAGACAAAAGGAATTCCCCTTGTCCGGAGGTGGATACTGACTTATATACATCAGAATAGGATGGTGCAGCACGGGGCATTACAATTATAAATAAGTAATTAATGTAATAAGTAATGATTATAAATAAGTAATTAATACAATATATAATAATAATAAATGAGTAATTATTACAATAAATAAGCATTATATACAAAACTTTTTATTAACATTGTTTCACAAGAAATTAATTCATTGGCCAATATTTATCATCTAATCTGCTCATTAAGACTCTTTCAGCAATGTGTTGATCCGTGAGTCGACACCTCTCATCGGAAACAACATCATACAACGTAGATACTAATATTATGACCGCCCACACACACCTCTTTCAGTTATAATACTTCTGAGGAATTAGACATCGCCATGGCCAGCACTGAGTTAACTCCCCAGTGCTCACGGACTGCACTGGACAACATTGGAAGTGATCATCTCCCAATTATCATAGAACTGAGGAAAAGACAAAAGGTTTTCTACTCCAATGCAAAATTCTGGAACTTCAAGAAGGCTAATTGGGACTCTTTTAGAGACTCTGTCGACAGAGAACTGACTTCAATGCCATTAAATGACGATTTAAATTCTAATTGGCAGACATTCAAGAAAACCATATTTAAACACGCTAAGGCCTTCATTCCTAGAGGTAATGTGAAACGTTTTGTCCCGCATTACGCCCAATCTACTACCATCCTGGATCCACTTTTTGAGAAAAGAAAACACCTAATTGAAACTGTCAGTCTCTCGGAAAACAATTTAAGACCTGAGATCAACATTTTTTGTCATCCCATCCTCTCCTCTTCAGAGATTACTTTCCTAGAACTATTTTCGCGGAAAAAAGCCCAAAACAAGGCGGAGTGGCTGGTGCTTCCCTCTCACCACTGATACAAAGGGAGAAAGCCGGGACTTTCCCTATCCCATGCGACAGGTAGTCCAGTACCTGTCTTTCACGGCTTGCCAGCGGCCACCTGAATTGCCTTACATATTCTGAGGGCAACCAGATCTACTCTCTCTGCCCTAAATGCCAGCAACATCAAGCATCACCTAAACACATTTTGGACTGTCTAGGACTTCACTGGGAGGAAATTTCTTCTTCTCCCCTTTCAGTCATCAAAGTCAACGGATTCCTTGATCTGGTCTGGCTCCGTCAGACTCGATTGGAGATTAGTAACCACAGCAAACAACAACAACTAATCTTTCGGACGCCACAGAACTTCCGACTAAAGATATTTTTCGCTACAAAACACAGACGCCGTTTGCAGACAACTTTTTTTATTAGTATTGTTTTTGCAGGAAATCAATCCATTGGCCAATATTTATCTGTTCATGAGGACTCTTTCAGTAATCCGCCAACCAACAGACGCCTCGAGGAAGCCGTTGTCGGTGACTGGCCTAAGATGATGAAATTCAAAGCTTTATAACTTGGTATATTTTAGTCTAGTCGGGCCTAAAATCGAGTTTATCTTCCGACCCGGTTTTTGGACATAAAAAAAATAAACGGTTTAAACCGAAGCAAAAAAATAACCTAAAAATCCGGTTAACCGAAACAAAAAAAAACGTTTTTCGGTTTAAATCTGTAGGTTTTTCCCAATTCCAGACTACAACGGCGAGTTCTTTCGATGCTGCAAACGCGGAGTTAGTTCTTGTACTATAAAGCCGAGTTGGTTCTCATACTACACAAATGAGCTGTGCTCTCTAGCTCTTTAATCCCGAAAGGACATTTTCCCTCCCAGCTCCTTTAAAACCGGGGTTTTGGAGAGGATGCCACATTGAAGTGGACTCTTCCATTCAGTGTGGTCTTTACCTCACCATCACACTTCCCGCTATTCAAGGTAATAAAGCTGTCTTTCCGCGAGGGTAGAACCCAGGTGGCCCTGACTGAAACGGGCTGTGAAAAAGACCCCAACAAGGGTAATTGGACCCCCTACAACTCTTATCTATGCAGCCATCTATCTGCCCGACCACCCCTCAAAAGAGGGCAAGCTCCCCAAACCGGCCGGCTTTGGCGTTAAGGCGAAACCTGTATACCGTCCGGAACCGCCTGGCTAGGTATGAGAGGGTTAAACTGCACTAAAATCAAAAGTCCTGAGAATGTCAGAGCACCAAACTCGTAATCCAATATACGTAATAGCAAAAATATACGTACTCAAATATCAAAAATATACGTAACGTTTATTAGTAACATATATTTTATAACAAAAAAAATGCCTAAATCGAATTTTTACCTCACTGTTAAGATTGTATAATTTCTTGAAAACCGAGTTTACCTTTTCGCATGGGCTCAATATTTTGAAAACGACTTCGACTGGGGGCTCTTTCAGAACGTGCCTTTCTCGAGGGGGTAAGGGCATGGAAGATGCGTGGTCCCGAGTCGTTGTGAGAAACGGTGAGTGAAAAAGGGAGCGTCTTCTGTTGATAGCAGAACATTTACGCCTCTCTTTATAAGAGCACAGGTTGGGGAAACTGATGAAAAAAGAGGGAGAATGACAATGAGCCTGCGAAAACACACCCAGGACTTCGGGTCATTCGTCAAAGTGCCCCCCTGAAGAGCGAATAGATAATTATCCTGTTGTATCCCCATCTTCAAGAGCTGACCGCATGTGCGGTAAAAATTCCTTCTCTTCCTGGTGTTCTGAAATTTGTCACATGCCCCTCACAAGGGACTGTATAGTTCAGCAACGGATTCCGAGACTACCACTTTTGGACGATTTTACACCAAAAAGGGGTCTCAGGAAATGAGTCATATGAGCGCATTATCGGAGTTCTTTGTTAGATCACGCTCAGTAAAATGTAAACATAACCCTTCCATTCTACACTTTCCCCCTATTTTGATGAAAATAACTCCGCCCGGCGCATGCGCAAAAGCGCGGAGGGTTTCCGAATCCGTTGCTAAAGAATAAACGCATGTGACAGCGTATGTCCCAGTCCACGGGAAGAGGTTAAAATCTGTTAATTAAATATATTAAATAAAAAAAATCCACGTTATGCAAAAACAAAGATAAACGAAAAAGTGCTAAGTAGATTATTATTTTACTAAGAAATGAACAAATATTTTGGCATAATAAATCATTCGACCACTTTCATCATATTGCGTGAAAAGAAGCCCACGTTACGTTTTGTCACCAGATCTAGATATTTTCCCATTATTTATCAATGATACCGCGAAACTCCTTCAGATTTGTCATCGCAAAAGAGGAACAGCACGGAAACGAGACACTCGAACCATGCAATTCGCACACACACGTCTCTGCAGTTATGACACCTTACAGATATTCCCCTTTGTAATCTATGTACAAGCAAAGAAATGCTTGTTCATCCTGCTGAACAATCTCCTAAATCTCCATCATTTTTTAAAGAAAAAATAAGATAAAAAGAGGACGAAAAAACATAATAGCAAAATTCTTCTCATCTCCCATTTTCTTGGCGGGCCCTGTTCTTGTTCATTTCAGCAGCACGGTGCGGGCGATGGGCTGCACGCTATGGGTCGCGTGACCAGCATCATTTGGGGGAGCGTCTCGCCCTCCCCGACCCCCTCCCAGCCACCTTTTCACAACCCTCTTTTCCCGAAATAAATAACGCTCCTACCTTGCTCCTCGAAACGTGATGTGTAGGATGGAAAGGAGGAGGACTGGATTTTCTCATCAGCTAAACGCTTTTACGGCCAGGTATCCTATTTCGAGAAGAATGGGAAGTGGAAGAGAGTTCGTTTTTTTTGTTCGTTTTCGTTTTTCAATCGTCTTTTGAAGTCATTGCCTACTGATTAAAGCTGGTTGAGGGCCGGAAAAATAAGAAAATGAACTCCAGGGTATAGTTTAGTTATGGGTTTTAAGTTTTCACAACGTTAGGAAAAGTCCTGCTCCTTTTCACTCTCAGAGCGAGTCGTTTTCGTGCCCTTCGGCAGTGCTTTTGAAGAACAACAAACCATAAAAGGAAGCACTGTTTTCTGTCCTTGAATATTGGTGCCAATGGAGGATATCTCCAGAATAAGCAACGTTCGATAACTGCTTATTTTACAAAAAAGAATGGCTTGTGCTCAGTTGGAAATCTGTTATCATAGTAATTCAGTACCTATTCATGCACTGGCACACGCATCGTTTCAGACTGGTAGTAGTAAATGATTTTTTTGATGGTCCTGTCAGCAATGGTTTCAAAACCATTTGTTCTCAGCGCAGAATTCAGGATTCTTTCAACCGATTCTGAAACATTCAAATCGGTTAATGTCAATAGGCGTAACTGTTTATTTTACAAAAAGAATGACATAAGTGAGTGAGAAATCTGTTATCATAGTAATTGGTACCTATTCATGCACGCACATCATCATTTCAGACTGGAGTGAGTAAATGATTTTTGATGGTCTGTCGGAGCAATGGTTTCAAAACCATTAGCTCTACATGACAACAGAATTCAGATTCTTTCAACCGATTCTGAAGTAATCGGTTAAATGTACAATAGACGTAACTGTTTATTTTACAAAAAAGAATGACTTGTGCTCAGTTAGAAATCTGTTATCATAGTAATTCAGTACCTATTCATGCACTGGCACTAGCATCATTTCAACTGGTAGTGAGTAAATGATTTTTGATGGTCCTGTCGGAGCAATGGTTTCAAAACCATTTGTTCTACATGCAACAGAATTCAAGGATTCTTTCAACCGATTCTGAAATATTGAAATCGGTTAAATGTACAATAGAGCGTAACTGTTTATTTTACAAAAAAGAATGGCTATGTGCTCGAGTGAGAAATCTGTTATCATAGTAATTCAGTACCTATTCATGCACTGGCACACGCATCATTTGAGACTGGTAGTGAGTAAATGATTTTTGATGGTCTCTGTCAGCAATCGGTTTTCAAAACCATTTGTTCTCATGCAACAGAATTCAAGGATTCAACCGATTCTGGAAATATTGGAAATCGGTTAAATGTACAAAAGACTGCAACTGTTTATCGTTTACAAAAAAAGAATGAAGCTTGTGCTCAGGAAACTATTATCATAGAATTCGACATCTATTCATACACTGGCACATGCATCATTTCCAGACTGGTAGGTAGTAAATGATTTTGCGATGGTCCTAGTCGGAGCAATGGTTTCAAAGACCATTTGTTCTACCTGCAACAGAATTCAAAGATTCTTTCAACCGATTCTGAAACATTGAAATCGGTTAAATGTACAATAGGCGTAACTGCTTATTTTACAAAAAAGAATGACATGTGCCAGATGGAAATCTGTTATCATAGTAATTCAGTACCTATTCATGCTAGCACATGCATCATTTCAGACTAGTGTGAGTAAATGATTTTTGATGGTCTCTGTCGACAATGGTTTCAAAACCATTTGTTCTACATGCTACAGAATTAAGATTTTTCAACCGACTTCTGAAATATTTTGAAATCGGTTAAATGTACAATAGACGTAACTGTTTATTTTTCAAAAGAATGAACTTGTGCTCAGTGGAAATCTGTTATCATAGTCCGGATAAACCAATATTCATACACTGCATATTTTCGCATCATTTGGACTGAGTGACAGTAAATGATTTTTGATAGTCCTGTCGATCAATGGGTTTCAAGAACCATTTGTTTGCTATGCAACAGAATTCAAGGATTCTTTTCAACCGATTCTGAAATATTGAAATCGGTTGGATGTACAAAGACTAACTGTTTATTTACAAAAAGAATGGTTGTGCTCAGTGGAACTGTATCATGGAGTTCAGTACCTATTGCCCGCTTACACCTTGCATCATTTGAGACTGGTAGTGAGTAAATGATTTTTGATGGTCCTGTCGGCAATGGTTTCAAAACCATTTGTTCTACATGCAACGAATTCAAGGATTCTTTCAACCGATTCTGAAACCAAATCGGTCTAAATGTACAATAGGCTGTTATTTTACAAAAAGAATGACATGCGCTGAGTGGGAAATCTGTTATCATAGTAATTCGGTACCTATTCATGTGCACTGGCACATGCATCATTTCAGACTGCAGTGAGTAAAATTTTGATGAGTACTGTCAGCAATGGTTTCAAAACCACTTGTCTTTACATGCAACAGAAATTCAAGGATTCTTTTCAACCGACTTAAAACATTGAACGGTTAAATGTACAATAGGCGTAACTGTTTATTTTACAAAAAAGAAAGGCTTGACATGTGCTGAGTGAGAAATCTGTTATCATAGTAATTCAGTACCTATTCATGCACTGGCACACGCATCATTTGAGACTGGTAGTGAGTAAATGATTTTTGATGGTCCTGTCGGAGCAATGGTTTCAAAACCATTTGTTCTACATGCAACAGAATTCAAGGATTCTTTCAACCGATTCTGAAATATTGAAATCGGTTAAATGTACAATAGACGTTCTAAACGAAGTTTCTGAATTTCTGATCTACTGCTCTGAAATTGTCATAAACATTTTATATACTATTCTTTTACTGCATAATAAAGATTCAGCAAAATCCATTGATAACTTTTTAAATTTTTGGTAAGGAATTAATAAAATGTATTAAAATTAAGTGAAATCTCAAATTGTGCCATGTGCATCAAAATTTCAGATGCATATTTTTTTCAGGTTTTAAATAGATATTTTATTTCTATATAATATTTTGTATGCAAAATCCCAATGAAATTGCAATATTTGCTTCAAATCCAGAATTCCGTGATTTTTCTTTAAAGATTTGTAAAAATCATCGCAATAATAATGCACGAAGCCATCAATACAAAAAAATAATATTCGCACATGATTTATTCATGCAAAATTCCAACAGCATGTACTTTTATATAGTGTTGGGTGATACTGTATCAACTTGATACTTTGTATCAGGTACGCAAAAGTATCAGATACACCTAAATGATACAGACAAAAAGTACCAGGTGCTCGGTATCAGTTCTCGGACTCGAATGATAACGATAAGTAATTGCTTCCGTCTCGTTACTTTTCGGTCGGCTGATACGAAGTATCTTATGATACTTGTATCAGGTTGATATATCAGATTGATACAGTTCAGGGTTGGTGATAGCTTCGCGTTTTCGGTAGAGGAATGATGATGAAGTGCATGTGTCCTTGGTTTTTAAGTCCTCCCCCGCCGGGGGGAAGAGATATAAATAGTTAAGTGTATCGGAAGGAGGGATTCCCGAGCTGGAACTGGTATGTGTGGGATTGACATGCAATGCATTAATTTTGAGGACAAGATACGATAGGATTTCAGCATCATACACGCATGTAGGAACATCTCGATCGAGAATGATCCCCGAAGTAGGTAGGTACTTCCTAATTAAAGAACGATTAAAATAGTGGCGTGAAGAGAGGTACAATTTTCTGTAATAAAAAAAAACTAGTCAGAAAACATTTTTGCATGATTGTGATATCCGTTCCATGAGAACTCATTTTTTCGATAGTGGTATTGACCTTAAATGACAGGAAACCAAGATTATCTTCTGAGAAAGTAAAAAAATTAGTTTTTTAAAACTATAATTAAGTTATTTTTATCTCTCTCTTTAACTCTTTTGTTGCTGTACCTTGCATGTTCTCAATGTTATACTTTTGTTAATATACCTACTTCCCTCTTTTCTTAATTAAAGAGAAATTTCACGTTTTCTGTTTTAAGTTGTTCATATTAAACTCTATATATTAATAGACGTTTAGCTTTAAAAACTATTATCTCCATCTCTTCCAAAATTGCTCGTTACTTTTAGCTTTAGTTGCTAATTATAATTTTGTACATTATTTCTTAAAGCATTTTTAAAAAGTAAAGACTTTTCTAAAACTTAAAAGACTGATAGCAACAGTTTCATTTTCATTTTGTTTTTAAGTATTTCATCGTATATTTATATTTTAAAATATAAATATTTTCTGTTTAATTATATTTTTTAAATCGCTATATTCTGAAAATTCTATTCATGTTTAGCATTTAATTTTTTATGTTCAATTTATTTTACTAATAATAATTCTGTTGTTTTAGTTACTTATTTGTTTTGAATAAAGAAATGCTTAAAGCAAAATATATTTATTTAATGGTAGAAAATCCCATCAATCTTATATACTTAATAAACATTGCAAGAGAAGGTAAAAAAATGCGTTAGAAATAATTTTATTCCAGGTAATGATAAGAAATAATATATATAGGTAGTTTTAAAAAAACACACACATAACACAAGCTAGCATTGCCAAGGCAGAAATCTCGTATCACTTCCCGATTCCCTACCAAGTTCCGTACCGACAGGAAGGGACCGGTAATCGGCTGTATCAGATACAAAAGTATCAAGTAAAAGTATCAGGTATAAGCGCGTATCAGTATCAACTTGCACCTGATACAGCAAAACCTGGTATCAACTCAGTTTATAACATATTGGGAAATTTTCAGTGTTATAACTAAAAATATGATGCTCATTGGGTTTTTTAAAACATAGACAATTCATTTTCAGAAAACGCTAAATAAATATTTAATATTCTTTTCTTTAACCCATATTAACAATAAAAGTGCTTAGATTGAGTTAGTGCATAAAGCGATTGAAAAAATGTTTTTCAACACCATTCTTAAACCAGCGGCAGTAGTCTCCCCTAAACTTTCCCGTATACTTCTCCAAAAAGGTGATGTTTCCCCTCCCCCCGCGTGGACAAAAATATTCGGACCTACTGTAACCCAGAATCCAATGACTATCAGAAGGTTTTTCATTGTAGATTACGGTGATTGTAAAATATTTAGATGACGAATCATATTCAAAGAGGTGCGTGCTGATAAAAACACACACTACTTCCACTCTTGCCGGCTCAAGGACAAAGTGACGTAATACTTCCGCGTGTACAGAGATTGCTACCAGTACGCATGCGCATGGAGAAACAGATAAAAAATGAATATGCAATTTGAACGCCTTTTTTTAACCGATTGGAACCAAATTTGGGCTCAGATCTGTAATTAATGTTAGCATCCGTGATACAAGGTTTTATTTATCTAAGCCAAAGGGCTTATGAGATACAATTTTTACAAGTATGCGATTATACAGACCTACAGACAGTCAACCCTTTACGAATTTTACCCAAACGGAGCTATATTCATGACGATAAAACTGTGTACCAAATTTTATCCATTCAGCTATTCAAGTTTTTGAGTTATAGTGTTCATATGACCGCAGACATACAGACAGACAGACTTAAATTTTAATTTTAGATTTTGAG
>BGPR01001942.1:184846-208063 GCA_013235015.1 Araneus ventricosus | reverse complement strand
CTGAAATCAATTGAAAATTATAATAATAATCAATAGAAAATTATTTTGGTGAATTGCATCACCGAAAGTGGGATGGAAAAAAAATTCTTAAAGAAGTGTCTTCAAAGCGCCCCTGGAAGGGATAAACAAAAAAATTGCGTAACAAAAATTTGTGATTAAAAAAATTTATATGTTCCGAATAAACGTTTTATTTTTTAAAAAAATGTACGTAAGTATTTTGCTCACCAAGCAAAATCACTTATGATCGTTGTAAACGATTTGAAGCTTTTTTGAAATTCGGGAAAATCTATAATATTTTTCTTCATATATTATTTCATCAATTAAAATTTTATGTTTCGATTGCTATGAATACTAAATGGACTTATGAAAATATTTTGGGTCTCGAGTAAGACCAGGTACATCAACTAGTTTTACTGAAATTCGCATCAAGTCTATAAATAAAATAAGAAACTGATATTGGAAATATTTAAACGTTAAAACAGAAAATATTAATTTTGATCAAATACAAGTTACGCATGTACGCGGAATTTTTAGCATATTTTCTTATTTTAGTGTTACATTTAGTTTAAAAATCTTATTATCTCGCATCTTCCTTGATTATTTCAGAAGAATTTTTTTGAAACGCAATATATGGTGTTTTATCTACCATTGACAAAAGGCTATTTTTTCAATATCTTAAAAGCTTAAAAATGAAATGAAAAACACGAATCTTCTTGAAGCAGAAAATTATACAAACTTTTTATTTAATTATTGAAGACAACAAATTCATTTTACATTCTCTAACTGAATGCAGAATTTGTACTATTATCGTATTATTAAGAAATAACATTTTTTAAAAATATAATATATTTTAGTCAGAGGCATATACAAAATATGTTATAAAAGCTTAATACTAAAAAAAAATGAAAAGAAACTGAAGTAAAATTCTTTGATTGAAAGCAGAAAGAATTATTGTTTTCGAAATGCATTTAGATGAGTGATATTTCTCTAAATCATTTATGAAAGAAATTTTCTCTATATTTATTAAAAATAAGAATATGAAAAATTCTACACTCTCTAAAAGCTTCAGACTGAAACGGAATCGTTTTCAAATCGACGAGTAAGTTCTTAGTTGAAAAGCCACAAGACAACAATTACCATCAGTAGACTGATTTATGAGTTTGAATGGTCCTACCCCTCCTGTTAAGCCACGGGGCAGTGGGGAAGATGACACCCTGCTGTTATACGGAACAATAGGCAGAGGGGAAGGAAAACTTTCTCTGCCGTTTTTCACGCCGTTCGTGAATAAATCTTGGAGCAATTTGCGTACACCATCTAGCTACAGAGGGTCCGTTTTCAAAGCATTCAGCTGAAATATTTGAGCCGTTCAAAGGGTTAAAGCTACTGCAGTTCTGAAGTTAAGAGGGGTGGCGCTTATTTAAGTGGACACACTGTAGATTCGCATAGCGCTTTTTAATTTGACATAGATATTAAGAACAGGACTATATTTATTTGTTTATGTATATAATATGGATGTTATTAAAAATTAATATTCGTTTTATAAAATTAGGGAGATATTTGATGCAAGAAAACTAAAAATACTCACTCAAATATGGATATAAATGTTCGAAATCCCATAATTTCACCTATTCTACTTTTCATATTATTCTTTTTTGTCTGTAAAATTTGCTCATTTCTGTGTCTCTAAAATTTACTCTTCAGAAATAAACTGAGCAGGTGCACGCTGTTTTTGCAAAGTGAGCCAGTGTATTAAAAATTGTTTATACCCAATTCCGCCTAATTACGCGATGCTATTTAAATTCTGTAATATGATCGGAGTAAAATATTACTATCTAAAACTTTGACAGAACGTAGAATAACCATAAAGATATCCCCAGTCCTGCCTTAGCACCCGGTTACATTGAATGACGGGATTCCCGTGTGTTCTATGGTCAGTAACCTGCCCATGCACCAATCGCTCGCTTAGGAAGTACGCCTCGTCATAGGAAGCTTGGCCAATACCCCCAGACCACCATTGCAATACCCAAAGAGAAGCAAGAACCGCTTTCCTATCCGTGAATTCTCATCCACGTACTGGTGATATTGTCTCGGTGGAAAGGACGTAGAATATTTCAAACCACAAGAAAAGGCCAAATGAGTGTAGTAAAATAAAAAGAAACTTAAAACAATGATGTACTGAGAAAGAACGGAGAATAACCAGAAACCGACTCTATGTAGCACCAGAAGAAAACTGTATGACGGTCACTACAACAGGTCGGATATTGAGGTTGGAGCCCAAACGGCCATCACCGGTCACGGCTCAAACCCTCCTGTAGGAGGTACGTATCATCACCGGTGGAAGGTAACTCGACTCCACAAAGCTGTACCCCGAGAAGAAGCAAGAATCCGCTTACTTATCCATTTACTCGTGGAGAGAAGAACGTAGAATAATTCAAACCATCATAGAAAGCCCAAATGAATGCAGTAAAATAAAGACAAGCGATGAAAACACACACGCAAATATATATTGAGATTATATAACCCAGCAATCCATGCGTGCCTAACTGACAGAAAGTACTTCGTGTTTAAATCATATGCATCAAAGAATTTTGGCGCTAAAACATTTATCCATTTATAGCTTTTCATATTTCCTAAATTTCTAGCCGGGCTCGAGCTATTTAAACGTCAAACAATTTTACATCGTGTAAAGTGGATTATTCAGTTTTAGAAACTCTAAAATGTTGTTTCCTAAGCAACGTATTGATCCAGTCGCTGCGAACAGGAAACGCAAGCTACTATGGATTGGAAACCGATCATTGTTTGCGGAAATGAAAATTACTGCTGTGAATATATTGGATGGGAAATGGTTTTAATTTCCTCCGCTCTGCAACAGACGCGCTTTATCGATATCTCGTGCGGTGTATTAAAAGATTTCTCTGAGTCTTATTGTCTTTGGCAGAGCCTCCTCGCATAAAGTCATCTACTACATTAGCACCATACTGCTTTAAAATTAAAGTGGATGTATACTAAATATTTGTGTTCATTTTCTCTATTAAGCAATAAATATTGCATGATAAATGTTTTTCCCGAATAATATTAAAGAGACGTGATAAGATAAAAATTGCTTTTCTGAAATTCTTAATCATTTTGTCTCTTGCCAAATGCTAGATATATAAATTATGAAGGAATGGGGGAAATGTACTTTAGAGAAAAGCATTTACATTTCACTTAGTAATTAAATCATTCAAAGTTTTAAACTGTTTACTGTCCTTCCTACATGCGTCTATTATTATTCTTCATTTTAGCGAATTTTATTACTTCTAGTATTTTATTAACGTTAATTACAGATGTTTGGTATAATAATATTAACTTTTTATGTTCCAATTCTTAAAACACATGTATTCTCAGAACATATCTAAGTGTTTCTTTCTTTCATTGAATTGCCATATCACTTGCAAATAGTAGAATACCTTCGCCTAAAATTATTTCTGTAATGATATCACTTACATTTTTTTGTAATAATTCAAAATTTAAAATAAGATTTACGAGAAATATTCGAAACATTTTTTAATTCCTTAATTTCTACCTCTAATGTGAAAGCAAATTGTATTACTTTAATCAGCATAGGGGTAGATATATTTTGAAAGCTCTGTTTCTAATCAAACTTAATTTTAATACGTAAACAAATTTACTGAAATTTAAACTAGAACAACGAGATAATTCTTGAATTCTCCATCTTCATTAGTGATGAGAATTACTAATTAAATAGAATTATTTCTTAACATAAGGCATTATACAAATTTTATTTCAGTTTTTACCTGTGCTGTGATAATCGCCATCATTTAAATAAAAAAGCAGTCATCATTTTACTCTTTTAATACTCACTTTTTAAACAAACGTTAGTATAATTTGTTTGTTTTAATCTTTATTTAAAATACCCATGGGACAGCTCTTAAATATATAAACATTTTAACTCAAAGCTTAATTTTAAATAAACATCATCTTTCTTAATATTTTATGAAGTTTTATATACTATTTGCGTCGCAACTAGTTAATGTTGTGAAAATAGCTGTTTTCGTTTTCATTACTTCCAGGAAATAGAAATGAAATAATTAAGCGTATATATTATTAATGCAAAAATTGTTTTAAAAATGAAATAGAGCGGTGTTAGACAGAAAGAAGCATTCAATTTACATGAATTTTATGAAATATAAAATATGTTAGTCAGAAGGTATGCTCCGTTTGCAATTTAATCAGCAGCTCCGATGTAATCACAACATCGTGCCTGTACTCCGATTAGTTTGTAACATTTCCATCCATTACCTAGAAGAACCAACTCAACCAATGGTTGTAGAATATGCAAGAGCACCCATTTTTCGAACCATCTCCAAGACAGAGGAACCATTGTTAGGAAAGACAGCAATGCAGATGTTGCGTTGTGGGATGCAATAATGTTTTGAGAAAATATGCCCGCCTCATCGTCAAACTGCTGCTAAATCGGAACAACACAGGACAGACTGTAATGTCTGTTGGTCAATTACCTGGGAAATATTCCCTTATTATCATTACTGTCTAAACCTCACCATCTCCCATTTTCCTATTTTCACATATTTTTGAAAGCAACTTTAAGTCTTTCCCTTATTTCAATGACTAGCCGCCTACGGCGACCAGCTGCTTCGCCAATCTTGTATTAACCCTCTGATTCCTAAGGTCACTGAAATAAATGGTCCTCAAAATACGGGAACGTCAGAGCTCCTCTATCATAGATAAGGGAAATTCACTTTCCCCTTTAGAAACCACAATGGCAGCTGGCATTGTCTGAATTGTAAGAAAACTCCCCTCTTCCCCAAACGCATCTGGGCGAGCCACTCTAACGAAGAAAGCACGCTCCGAGGGTGTGAAATTAATCACACTTAACGGAAGGGGATGGAAATTTCAGAGTGACATTCGGACGTTTCGGACGGCTATCGTCTTTTGCTTGAACGGACGTATGGGACGGTTCGCACCTATAGAGTTAATAGTAATAAGGCAATTAAGGCTGACATTTTAAACATTTCGATTTTTGGAAGATGAAAGCAATAATTGCAACAAGGACAAAGAAATGAATTTAAAAACACAAACAGAGAACAGGTTAATTAGTATAACAGAATTTAAATTCTTTATACACAAAACGAAAATGTACCGGATGTTTTTGCATCTAATTCTCAATCATTTCTTTCAGAAGTTATTGGCAATAAACGAAGAAATTTGGTTTAATTTTTAAATAATATAATTTGAATTAAAATTTAAAAAAAAAGGCTCCGGGGTGCACATTTTCAGCATCCAAAGTATATTTGTGCCAAATTTGGTAGTTCTACAGCCTCTTCTGTCGACAGCCAACAGACAGACACACAGACTTTCTCTTTTATTATTAGTAGAGATAACAAAGCTGTGAAACATGTTGTTACCACATACAATATTATTATTAACTCTCTGAACCCGGCTAGAGTGAGAATTCCAGTACCTCAAGAACTGAAGTAAATTTTCGTTCACGAAAACAGAATGAAATCCGTCCTTTCTTAACAGAAATTCCAGGAGGACGACACCCAAGTTTGGGCGATCAATTGTACACAAAGAAAGTTTTCAACTTTTCTCCCGTAAAATTCACTCAGGCGCCCGAAACCGCCTGAGTCTGGTCTCTGTCGAATGGGGCGGTTTGAGGCGGATTAGGGCTCATAGAGTTAAAGGCTGCATCGTTCTTCGATACGGTTAAAAATTATAGTGGCTCGTTACAATGTCTCGACACAGATGACAATTATGTTTAAATGTAGTCGAATGCTTGTACTTCAGTTAACAATAGTGTTTTGTGACATTACATTATGTAAATTGGCCACCTGATCCATCTTTCTGAAAATCCTAAATTAATTTTTGTCCCTTTAAACTTTTGTTCACACAATAAATAATTTATAAGAGGTGGAGAAGGAAGCCATTATTACTGTTTTGAAGAAGGTATTAAACGGCGCTTTCTATGACATTATTTTTCAAAAGATAAGCTTATTGTCACAATTGAATGATATTCAAAAAAAGAGTTTCTAAAAGCCTAACGCAACATGTCTCCCTATGTTCAAAAGAAAATATGCCTCGAATTTTCTCATCTGAGGAGAAAATGCATTAAATATCATCCAAGAAATATCGTCTTTAAACTTTCATACTTTTGTTTCTAAAAATATAAAGTAAAATAGTGTTAATTAAAATGCTATTTTTTTCAAATTTTACTTATAGAATCAGTTTAATAACAGTGAATACTAAGGGATTCTTCTTTTAGATTCACACACACACACACACACACAATTTATAATCCTCTAACTTTGCTTAGATTAAAACCTGATTTATAGGATTATTTTTATTTTACGTACGGGCATTTCAAGGAGATTTCATGAATTATGGTACATAATAGCATATTTTAGGTTCAGACAGCTGAATCAAAAAATCGATGAGACTTTGTTTATTTAAAATTTTTAGGAATTCCTTCGAGCAGAGAAAGTCAGGAAAATATTGTCATCCTTGACTCAGTAATTAACAAAGAAAGATTGAAAATAGATTTTGTTTACGAAGAATGTTGACATTTTTATAACGCTCCATGAAAGGTGTTTACTTTGTCTTTCCTGTTACCAACTGAAAATTGATTAGAAAATGTTATGGTTTATTGATTTTAAAGAATTTCTTAGTTTAGAGATATTTTACACATGAAGGTAAAACGGCCACTCTTACTTAAAGTTAAAATTGTGATGACAGTGTTAAAGTTGAAAACTGGAAAACGTGGTTAGTAGTGGAATGTGTTCGCTTTAAGCCTTAAAAAGATTTTTTTGATTTTCCCCTTTAAATTTAAACTTTTGCTAAACACCTATTTTTGAATGTAATGCGGCAGTTGAACGTAGTTCCATGATTTGAGCGCTTTCCTAGTTTTCTGAATAAATCCATTTCTATTGATTTTTACTTCTCTTAAGCAATGAAGCAATGAAAAAAGACACAACACGAATTGCAATTAAACGAAATTTTTGTTCAATTAATGCCATGATTTATTATCTTGTTGAAAGCAAGTAACTAAGATACCGTGTATTTTGTCATATTCTATTCATATATATTTCATGTAAGTAATTAATTTTTTATTTCTTATTTTACTTCTTCAGATATTTGAAAGAAGCTATGAACAAAGTACTTTATTATATCCAATATGCTGAATAATTATTTTCGCTATTCTTTATTTTTGATATGTTTCAACCCAGCAACTTCCTTTCGGACATGCTCACAAAATGCACGTAACGTGCGCCTCATCATTTTAATGTTGGAATCAAATACGCATTTTACAAGTACGTCAAATGATGTGGGCAGTTATGTTTCTCCTGCAAATGTGATGCCATGCGATTTGATTCCATTAGGAAGGTTTCTGTATGTATTAAACAGTAGGGTGGGTCGAAAAAAATAAATATTTTTTTCCGGAACGCTTTAGTGTGGAAAAGTTGTAATTAGAAGAAAAACTGCATAAAAATCAAAATCGGTTAACGTTTTGCGACCGCGCATCGTAATTAAAGTTAATGAAAAATTGCAAAATCGCGCCTTTTTTGTAAATTTTTAAGCTACTTAAAACTTTTAAAATAAACACGCTTTATTTTTTATGCTTGTTTTAGGGTTTAAATAACCTAAGTAAATTAAATTCTGATCAATAATCTAATTTTTGCCGTTCGCGCAACGTCTCTGGAAAACAGAAATATACCAATTTTTCACAATTTTCACTGTCCAACTCTTCGCTCGTTCTGCTAGAACAAAACGACCCAGAACTCACCACGTGGAGGTGGTTGCACGATGTTGTTAGAATAATCATTAAACAAACATAACACAAAACAATTCACAACACAGACTCACAGCACACACGTCACACACATCACAAAAGCATGTACCACTTGTAACAGGCAAAGAAAGACTGAAGTGAAGGTCGTAGTGGATGGTGGCGACTGGCGTGTAGAAGACCGAGTTGGTGGGGGGAGAGGGTGCGGCAGAGTAGGTAGAGAGGGACCACGCCAAGGTTCAATCTAGTTCAAACGAGTTCAATTTAATTCAAGTGAGTTCTGGTTCGTTTTGTTTTACAAGACCGAACGAAGAGTTGCTCAGTGAAAATTGCGAAATATTGGTAAATTTCTGTTTTTTCTAAGACGTTGCGCGAACGGAAAAAATTAGATTATTGATCAGAATTGAATTTATTTAGGTTATTTAAACCATAAAACAAGCATAAAAAATTAAAGCGTGTTTTTTTTAAAGTTTTAACTAACTTATAAAATTTACAAAAAAGGCGCGATTTTGCATTTTTTCATTAACTTTAAGTATGATGCGCGAACGGAAGACGTTAACCGATTTTAATTTTTTTATGCAGCTTTTCTTCTTATTACAATAGGCAACTTTTCCGCACTAAAGCGTTCCGAAAAAAAATATTTACTTTTTTCGACCCACCCTATTAAACAGGGCAGGTGAAAGGTCACTAAAATAACACGGCTTAAATAGTATATATTGTGAGCTGTTTAAAATAAGTTGAAGAGTGAACCGTAAATATGAAGTTCTGCATTAGAGATTAAATTGAAATTTCAAACACGAACGACATTTCCGGTGGACCATCTGATTCCCAAAGGCAGATACTGTTAAGCAACGGATTCCGAGACTACCACTTTTGGATGATTTTGCCCCGGAAAGGGGTGTCAGGCAATGAGTCATATGAGTGCATTTCCGGAGTTGTTTGTTAGATCATGCGCAGTAAAATGTAAACATCACTCTTCCATTCTTCGCTTTCACCCTATTTTGATGAAAATAACTCCGCCCGTCGCATGCGCAAAAGAGCGGAAGGTTTCCGAATCCGTTGCTAAGCAATAGCGAGCAATATCGAAACGAATTTATAAAATCGTATTTTCAGTCATCGGATCATATCAATATGGATTATTAAGGTTTGGAGAATTCATGTCAAATGCTCGTTTTGACACTTTTGCCTACACTAATGTGTCAGACTCGAGCACTGAATTACGAAATAATATTTGACATTTAAATCTGTGAATAATTCATATCAGAAATTAAAAACAAAAATTACTTGGACGCGATTGAGCTTCCTAGATGTCCTTCACGGGCGTGTTACTAATGGGATCCCTTATCGTTATTTCCCGCCTTCCGTTCCTTCACCGGATGTCCTTGAGACAGGGAGGAGTAATTCTTTACGATTATTCACATTTGTACTTACTTTGATCTTTGTTCTTTGATCTTGAAATTGAAGAAATCGTTAGATCTTGATACTTTTGATTTTAACCTGCCGTCGGGCGCATCTAATCTGTAAGATGATGCACCCATATTTTGTATAATATGTGCGGGTTTTACCAGGAAAAGTGTGGGGCCACTAGTAGACAGATATACCAATAAAGCCAAAATTAAAAAACGAAGGTAATACAAGCAATCCTAGAGTAATTTGAAGTAAACGAAAAGCAAACAACAAAACAAGGAATCAATTCTAGTTCACTTTCTCAAGGGCTAAGAACTATTCGAAATGGATTCAAAAGAATATTTGGGAAATTTTCTGTAAGAAGCATGCCTTTAGGCTAATACAGAGCTTCTCATAGCCCGAACTCCCCAAACAGCGAAACCAAGTAGTAAATCCACAAAAACAAACACCAAAAGACCAAGGAAATAGCATTAAAAACGCTAATAAGACTAACAAAATATTTGCCATCAGTATCTGATCCTGACTCTCTACCACTCACACTAGAGTATCGTAGATTTTTTCTCTCTCTGAACCCGGCTAGATTGAGAATTCCGGAACCTGAAAGATTGAAGTAAATTTTCGTACACGAAAAAAGAATGGAATCCTCCCTTTCTCTACAGAATTTCCCAGAAGAACGGCACCCGAATTTGGGCGATCAATTGTCAATAAAGAAAGGAACTAATTTTTCCCCGTAAAATGCACTCAGGCATCCGAAACCGCCTGAGTCCAGGCCTTTGTCGAATGGGGCGGTTTGAGGCGGGACAGGGCTCTAAGAGCTAGTGCTCTTTTGATGTACGTGAGGGACACATTAATCTGGTAGTTGAGTTTCGCACGATTACGTTTTCATTTTTGATTTACCAATTTTTTTCAATATTTCTTGTTATATACCTGCAAAAGATCGTTTACCTATGTCTCAACCCTTGCTTCAATGATATTGATCGTTATTTTCAATATATCGTTTCAAAACTGTCGAATTTTTTGAAGCTCTCAAAGAGGACATTTCACACCAAAAGGAACCTTAGGGTGAAAACTAACGCCAATTCCCTTCTGAATTCCAGGAGATTTTGTTAGTTGAAATTGCAAGGACATAAAAATGTCATTTAAAAACGCAAATATAGTTGTGTATGACAGAATGGTTTAGTTGGATAATCTTTTCCTTAAGCCTAGCAAAATTTTAACTTTTAATCTCACATATGAGTTGCGCCCGTACGTGATAGAATTTGTATTGCGCTTGACCGAAGGTTAACCCTCTCACACCGAGCGAGGCGGTCCAGGCCGGTCTAAGAATTTCCCCTTAACAGCGACGAAGGCCGGTCTGAGGCGGTTGACTTCCTTTGAGGTTAGGTGAGGGTCTGAGATCGCTTAGTAGATAAGCGCAGTAGGGGGTCCAATTATCCTTGCCCATCACAGCCCATTTCCGTGCGACTTAAGGGAAGGTTACAGCAGGAGTGGGCAAATGACCACCCAGGTTGGGAGAGTCCATTTCATATCGGTTCCTCCCAAAGTCCCGGTTTTAAAGGCACTAGATGAAAAATGTCGTCTCGGGATTAAAGAGTTAAAGGCAACTTTATATTATTCTAGATGTGAAATGACTGACAATAATGTTAAATACACTTGTTTTCCAATGATTTTATCCAACATTCATCTTTGCAATATTTTATGCTCCCTTAATCACAAAAACTGTTTTTAATATGGTTGGAAAAATCTTACATAAACTATATGTAATGTTTATAAGCCTATCGATAAAGACGCTTCTAAAATTATAGAAGTACTTCCATTAATTTTCTAGGTAATTGTTTATATGAAACCTGAAACTAATATTATTAAAACTTTTTTCTAGTATATAGTATCGAGAAACTGATCTTCGGGTCCATTAGTAAGTTTTACTTTTGAAAAAAAAACTTGTATCACTTAATATTTTTGAATCTTTACAGTTTAAATTTAACGTTATAAAAGATTTATTGAATAAAGTTTTTAATGCTTGAAGTTTTCAAAGTTAATTTAATATTCAGAGAAGAAACTGCTTTTTTTGTTGAATATTTGAGGGCATAATTTGCATAGGGTGTATGCAAATTTTTGAAATGAATCGCCAAGTAGTTACAGCTGCAGAATGATATGAATAGGGCAACGCATTTTATACTCATTCTGTATATTCAAATGCTTAATCTGCGGCTGCGATGGCCAAGTGGTAGGGTCTCGGCTTTGGGGCAAGAGGGTTCCAGGTCCGAAACCCGATTCCACTGAAGATCCTCCATGTATGGGGCCTGTTGCACGCTAAATCATATGTAGTGGCCAAACGTCCTCCCGTTGGTGTGACGTGGAAGTTTGGAGAGGGGATGCCAGCTAAGGCGTCGTCTTAGTCATCTGACCGTGGTTCAAAATTACGAGGTCCATCCCAAAATAGCCATCGTGTTGCCTCAAAACGGGACGTTAATATAACTAAACTAAACTCAATTGTTTAATTAATGGTTGTTAATTTTAGACGTAAATGCTTTTAAAACGATTTATCTCTCTCAATAAATATAAAGAACATGAAAAGTCCTAAAAAATGAGAAATGTTTTGTTTATTCATAAAAGTCTCTTTCTAACCGCAAATGCAATGCATTTTTACTTTCTCGTATACGAAGTATACAAAGAGAAAGTATTGTAATCGTCAAAAAATTCGAACTCGAGATTTTGACGAATCTCCACGTTTTAGACCTCCCTGAGTCCGAAAAACACAATTTGGGAATTATGTCTGTCTGTGCGTCTGTATGTCTGTGTCTCTGTGTGTCTGTATGTCTGTGTGTCTGTGAACACGATAACTCGAATCTATTAGACCTACGGGGTTGAAATTTGGTATGTGGTCTTTAAACATAATTTGTAAGTTTCTGTCAAATTCTGGACAAAATCCGTCAGCGGGAAGTCTGTCTGTCTGTATGTCCGAAGTCATATGAACACTATAACTCAAAAACTTGAATAGCTAGATGGATAAAATTTGGTACACAGTTTTATCGTCATGAATGTAGGTCCGTATAAAATTTTGGGCCAAACCCTTCAACGGGCGGACTGTCTGTCGGTCTGTATAATCGCATACTTGTTTAACTCCATTGGCATGTGTAGCGGTAGAAATGCCTGTGCACAGAAGGGACAATCCGAAAACATGGCAGTTTGACAAAAACCAATTCTGGCGGCGAGATTTTGTAAGGAAGCAAATATGTGGGCGTCTTGCTTTACTTGTGTAATGGACGCAATCTCTGCGCATGCGCAAGCTATTCAGCGAGCAAGCTATTCTCCTGTTTTCTACTCCGCACGCGGAACTCGCATTGCTAGAGTTTGATAAAAAAAATACATATATTGCGAAGTTTTAATACATACTCAATCTTTTTGAATATGATTATTCGCCTCAAAGTTTTACTATCACTATAATCTACAATGAAAAACCTTCTGATAGTCATTGCATTCTGGGTTACAGTTGGTTCGAACTTTTTATCAACGCAGGGGGAAGAGAAATGACAAATGTTTGAAAAGTATACGAGAAAGTTTAGGGGAGGCCACTCCCGCTGGTTGAGGTGATATGTCACCACAGTTCTGCATCGATGCTCATTCAAGCAATAATGTCAGCAGCCGAAACATTCAATGCTTTCTTAATAGAATTATGACCCTCCTGTATATAAACTACAACCCAGTAAAGCTGTAATACATTTTATTTGCAATCGTTCTGCTATCCTAGTAATAGAAAAGAATTTTACTTCTTTTTTATCCCAAATATAGATATGGGAAAATGCGTTTTAGTGTCTTTCGAGGTATTTTCGTAGAATTGTTTGTAGATCATCTGTTTCTTTGTTTTGAGTTGTTCCTGTTGAAAGTTAATCAATATAGCTTAAACATAATAACTGTGTTTCGTCATATTCCTTATAGGCCTTAAATAATGATATCAGAAATGATTTTTTTTCGTATTCGTTAAAATTGTTTTCGGAGAAAACTTTTTCTTTGCTTGATATTCTCAATCATGTTTTTTTAATAAAAATGTTTGAGTAATAAATATGACTGTTTAAGGTATCCGACTAGGTTGGAAAAGCGATTTTCGTAGAAAAATTCAAAATTTTTTATGTGATTTAAAAATAAAGCCACAACTTTTAAGATTCTAAAAAAGTGTTTGTTTTTATTCTTATTGCTTGAACATTTTATTCCCTAATATTTATTTGAACGAATGTGTTATTATATTTTTTAAATGCGTTTCTAAAAAATGAAAATTTCACTAAAATTGGCCAACTAAAAGCGCAACATCTCCAAAAAATTCATTATGATTCACTGAAATTTGGTACACATGTGACAAAAACCTTTGAGGCTGTAATAAATCACAGATTTGACGATATCTTTATTTAGTCATTTAGTCATTTATTTATTTTAAAGAAAATCACACTACAGAGAAAACTCCATTTACAGAGTGCTGACAAACACACAAAGAACAAAAGTCACAATGAGTAAATAAAAAATTTAAAGAAAATGCCTTAGAAAGCAAAAAGTAGACCACAGAGAATACATAAAATCATAAAACTTATGCAAACGTATACATAATCAGAAATGAAAACACATAATCACAAAACTTTAAGACACACTATGACACCAAAAGCCGTATTTTTTTTAAATTTAAAGTTCATTTCCAAAAAGTAAGGGTCAACAAGACAAAACACGCAAACACCGAGTCTAATAAAAAACACACCAGGAGTTTAAAAGTTTAAAAACGTAAATACACATTTGAGATTTTAAAAAAAATGCATGTCATGTTTGCATGTCATAGTCATGTTTTACAGTCACTTTCAGTTCGAAACATAGGATAATTTTGGAGAAAACTCAATGACTTCACTCAATGAATCAACTTTAAATGTTCATAAAATATTTATTTATTAAAATAAATTTTATCTTGCGGTTTATTACATTCTAGATAGTTTGAAAAGTACGCATGAGATATCAAAATTAAATATGTTCCATATTTTTCAATAATTATTTTTTTCTTAACATTAAAATTTTTATCAAAATTCATGGAAAAAATAACTATTTTTTTAAAAACTGCTGTTGATATATGAATTTGTATCCCTAATTGTGTCTATTTAAGTATATTTCTGTTATTTGGCTCTGTCAGTCTTTTTTGTGCAAGCTTTTTTAATATTTTTTATACGAACGTAGTCCGGTACTTAAATAATCTTTTTTTTAAATTTATATTTTAAAGTCAATTTATCAATGCAGATGTTTTACTTTATTATGAAAAATTTTTACCAGCAATAAATATTTAAAATGTTTGTCAAATGTGAGAAAACCGGAACAAAAATATTTCTATGGTAAGCTGACCTGAAATGGAAAGAATATTGCAAGCGGAATCTTTAAATAGAAAGGCATAATTTAAAAAAATAATTAAAACTTTTGTGACGCTAAATGTTTCATGACTCTTTTGCAATGCTGAATGTTTGATTACTTTTGTAAACGAAAAATATAGATAACATTCAGGATATATTAGGGAAATTGCTGAAGGAAATGCGATTCTTAAGCCGTTCACCATTAAAATGAAAAGTGTTCGCCATTTCAGAGTAAGAGCTCAGAAGGAGATCTCCCAGATGGTTCCAACACAGATTTAAAACTAAAAAAAAAATAAGTCACACGATTAGTACTGAAACTAAATCTTCTGCAATTTCTTAAATGGTTCCGGACGCATTATCTGCATTAAAAATGACACAATGTAGCAAAGAAATATTCAGCATTAGCGTAAATGAGACCCAGATATAGATCAAGGCTGTACGTTTTCAGAAAGGAATTCAATCAAAGGAAGAAAGGAATAATTCATCCAAGATTTAATTCTTAATGCAAAACAAAAATAGCTAAAGCACTATCGAACTAATCAGATTTCTTACTAACTGCATTGAATTCGAAATCAGAGGCGCTAAGGAATGGCGTTGTGTTAAAAAAATTTCATTAATCATTCTCTGATATTTTATTTATAAGGCAGGTGAGCCAAAGGTGGCCGTAGTTAAGCTTTGAGTATTTTTCATGATTGAAGGGGTGAGTGGATGAAGTTGGTGTGTAGCAGCAAGTGTGTTCTGAGATATTTAGCCTTAAAGTTGTCATTGTGGTACTTTTTTTGTTAATAGTTTTTTAAGTTCTTAGTAAAATATACTATTCCTATAGGTAGTAAAAATTTCATTCAGTATGAATTTTGTTTTAATATGAGTGTAAAAAATAAAACCAAAATATATATTATACATACCACTTTCTTCCAATCACAAAGCTTGTATTTTCATCATTTTATGAAATGTATGGGGTTATGACCACGCAATAAAAAATTTATTGTTTGATTAAAGTATTCTTTGTACATTAGAAAGTACCCAAGTAAAAAAATCAACAAAAAACCTTTTTAAAAAATGAGATTTTGCAGATATTTTGAAGGTTTCTACAGGGATTTTGAAGGAAAATGAAAGCTGCAAGTTTCCTTCAGGAAATGTACAGATTTTTTGAAGGTTTTATACAGGCGTTTTTCAACAAGTCTATTGACTTCAATTTACCTGCAATGACTTAGCAGATTTTTTTAAAGCAGATTTTACTTCAGGCATTTTGAAGAAAAATGAAAATTGCTTTTGATGCATGACATATGAATGCTTTTTTTAAAAATTTTTTGGGGTTTCATACAGTTTTATATAATATGGCATCTAACTCGAATTCAAACAGCTTGAAGTAGGACTGGATAGAGAGAAGAGGGAAGGGGAGTGAACTAGGGTTTAATATATAAAAAAGAGATATATTTGAAGAAAAATGTTACTTTTAAAATTTTGCGAAAAAAACTTAATTTCATGCGATTCAGAATTAAGCATTTTCCATATGAAACACGATGATAAGAAATTTTAATCTGTAATAAACATAATAAATTCTTCTTTTCAGTAGAATGCAAATCTTGATTTACTTTTAAATAGAAAAATATTTAAAAAAGATTCTTTTTAAAGTCATATATATATATATATATATATATATATATATATATATATATATATATGTGACTTTATAGTCTCTCCATTTTATTTCAACATTTTTTGACTTTCATGACATTGATATATATACATATATATATATACATATATATACAGTGAAACCTCTCTGAGCGGCCACCCCTCCGTTCCGAAAAAAATTGGCCGCTCAGAGGGGGTGGCCGCTTTGAAGGGTTTTCGTTACAATTACAAGATAATTGCTATAATACATAATATAAACAACTTACTTGATGCTGTTGCGTTGTGCATGCAAAAAGGTGTATTGTTATCGTATTTTGTTTAAATTTTCTGTATCTTTTTTCTTTTTTTACCTGTTAATATATATTTCTATTATTTGTTTCTGTATTATATTAAAACTAACTGCATATGCGCCATTCTATATATTACAAAGAGTTTTAATTAATTTTTGACTAATTAATTTATAGTTAATATCTTTGTTAAATCTTGTTAATTATAACTGATAATATAAACAAGTCTGAAACATTTTTCTTATTTAAAATGAAGTTTGAGACTTATCTAAAGATAAAGTAGTACTTTATTTAATAATTTAAAAATTTTTTTAAAAAAATAGGATACAACTTGTGAATGCTTTAAGTTTTTACTCTTCTCGAAAAAAAACACCATTTTTTTCAGGTTCGTTTTTCAGTTTAAAAAGTATATCTCTAACCGATGCCTTTGTTAAATGGGATGGGCGAACCCACCCGGCGGCCGTTCAGAGGGGTTGGGTGGCCGTTGCTAGGGGTTATTTTAACATTAGGTCTATGGGCCAAAAAATCCGTGCCACGAAAAATTGGCTGCTAAGAGGGGTGGCCGCTATGTAGGGGTGGCCGTTCAAAGAGGTTTCACTGTATATATATTTGCATTGCATTACGGGGATATTCTGCTGTCTTTTTATCTTAATGTTTTCTCCCCCTAAAATAACATTCGGACATGTTGAGTACTTCACCGAGATGTTTTTCATAAACGAATTCAAGTAATTCTCTAAACATTTTCGAAAGACTGGCAAAAAAACATTCTTATACATTTTAATATATATTTTCTTCGCTCTAAAAAATTCTGTACTTTATGGCAACATCACTAATATTTTAGAAAAAAATAACTTTTCTACAGAACAATAGTTCACAACATCAAAGGGGCTCACTGTCAGTGAATTAAGAAAAGGAAAAAGTTGAATATATTTATATTAACGTTCTGTTTTCACGCAGCACGAGGTCTTCTTCGGCACGGACATCTTAATTTTGAACCTCGGTGAGGTGACCATCTTTTATCTTGGATTAAAGCTCACTCGGGCTACTTTGAAAATGAGCAGGCAGATTATTTCGCAAAAGAAGCAATTGAAATATCATCTGATGTTTTAACATTCAAATATCCAATATCAGATCTAAAAGGGATCCTCCAGAAAGATTTGTGGACTAAGTGGCAGAAAATTTGGACCGATGGCGATACGGGTAGATCAACTTATGTAATAGCTCCAAAAGTTTCTTTTAAAAGATTTCCCTGGAATAGAGAGGAAATTTTATTTTTCACCAGCCACGGCCCATTTCCAATATACTTTCATCGTTTCAAGTTGGCACCCTCACCATTTTGTAGTTGCGGTGAAATTGGTACCCCAGTGCACGATGCTGAATAATGCATATTTACTCTATCATGGCATATGGAGCTTCCTGCCATAAAACTTCAAGATGAATGGTTTAAGAATGCAGCGAATAATCAACTGTCACTGAAAAATATTAAATTAATAATCAAAAATATTCATGAATATGAATTCTGATTAAACCAGATTCATAGTGTCATCAACTAAATGTTCCAGACCCAACAACTCATTGTTTTAGTGTGTTTTGAATATGACCGATACAGTGAAACATCTTGAACAGACAGAACTGCTTGAACTGCTTTTATGTATATGTCTTTGTTTTGATAGTTTTTAAAGTTTTTTTAATATTAATAATCATTTTTGTTGATATTTCTCATTTTTAATTCTGTACAAAATTGTAAATTGTTTTGTAAGCTTTGTTTTTCGATAAACTGGTTCGGGCGTTTGGTTGTGGTGGGAGTCGGCTGTGGTGTTCGTGCTTTATCCATCTCGTGCCCATTTAAAACCAATGAAGTGATTCTAGTAGTAAAATCTGGACCGATGGCGACACGGGTAGATCGACTTATGTAATGTCTCCAAAAGTTTCTTTTAAACCACTTCACTGGAATAGAGAGGAAATTTTATTTTTCACCAGCCACGGCCCATTTCCAATATACTTTCATCGTTTCAAGCTGGCAACCTCACCATTTTGTAGTTGTGGCGAAAATGGTACCCCATTGCACTATGCTAAATAATGTATATTTACTCTAGTAGTAATATGACTCTAGTAGTAATGGGTACTTCAAGGTGGCGTTAGGGGTTTCAAGGTGGCGTTAGGTCAGGTGACGAGGATGAAGGTTGATCTTGTACCCTTTCCAAAATCACGCACCACTTCAGAGGGAGGCGTTTGCCATTATGTGTGATTTAGTGGGCAGCAGCCACCACACACGGCGGATCTTTTGTGGAATCGGGTTTCGAGCCTAGAGCCCTATCGCCTCGAAGCAGTAACCTTACAACTAGGCCACTGACCCCCTCCCTTAAGTAAAAGAAAATGATACAGCAGATAAAGTGTACAGAGCAGTTTTAATGGAATAAAAATTCACCACAAAATAGCATAACAACTGCATGAATAACAGCATTAATAGTCGTACGCAACGTGGCAGATACTAGTGAAGTAGTTTACTGGCAGGTATAGAGCTATACAAACTTAAAATATTTGGAATAGCAGTAATTGTTCAAAGTACTTGCCGTTCGAAGCAATGCAAGCTTCGCATATTATTATTAATTAGAAAATCACTGGTCATTGTATAACGGGTACAAATTGCCTCTTCATTCGGGAGATTTCCGGTCAAATTTGTCATGTCTGAATAGATATAAATGCAAGAGAAATGTTTAACATTGATTGAAAACAAATAAAATAAACATATGTTTTATGACAGGAAATATTTTTTATTTACATATTTCTTTATTCAGAAACATCTTGGTGAACAACATTCTGTGTGAAGTATTTTTCGTTGTTTAACAATTTTCCTTGTGCTTCAGATGTCTTTGTGTAAATTTTCACGTTGCGAAAAAATGTTATCAAATTATATCATCACGATTCCAATAAATAATGAAATGCATCGTGGCGTCCAAACGATATCACGCGCATGATATACCACTGACGTAATTTACTACTTTCTGTTGAAAAACAAAATTAATTTGAAATATATGATTAATATGATTTAAAATTTCTCGGGAACTATTGATCATAGCGAGATAAATTTTATATCAATGGATAGCAAATTTTATTTTAATATTTTACAGCTATTAAATTAGAAATTAGGACGACAATTACCTTTTAAATTTAAAATTACAGAAATTTAGGTGCTCTAAAAATGAAATAATGCTGTTTAACGTCTCGCAGTGCAATGGCGTGAATTTTATTGTTGGTGACGTCAGAGCGTTACCGGATCAGTGAGAGACAGATCTGGGCTATTATATTAGTAATGCAGCAATGTTGTTGTACAATTGAAAATTTGTATTTCAATAAATAAGAGTCCCATACTTTATTTGGTATATCCTTTCCTTTTACTTCATTCAATGGCTGTGAAATCCCTGTAGTTGTCGACCTTCTGGTTGAAATCCCAGGTTCAATTGAGAAAATTTTATTGTCTTGAAGTGTAAGATCACCACTAAAAGATTATCGGGGGAGTTCCGGACCACCTTGCACCCTCGTATAAGTATAAATAAGCATAAATTTAATCAAGAATTTTTCTTTATGAAATGGCTTTTATGGACTTAGTTACTTCAAATACTCGCATTTCTTTTATAATTGACAATAAAATGTGAAATAATATTTTAAACAATAATTAATGAAATAATTAATGGGAGTTGGAACCCTAAGTCGGTTAACCCTAACCCTATTACTTCGATGCACCCTTTCTCAAAATCTGTTACAGATTCATGTTTGAAATTTTTTATACATGTAAAGAACATCCTTCTAATTGTACTGAAATGATTTTTTTTAAAAAAATTCAAAAACTTATTTTTAACAAATTTTTGTGTGTCAACAACAAAATTGTAAAATTGGCCATTTCGATGTAACATTTCTCAAAATCTGTTATATATACATGTTTGAAAATTTTTATACAAGTAAACACACGTTAATCATTATACTGAATTTAGCTTTTTTTCAAAAAAAAAAAAAAACCCTCAAAACTTTATTTTGTACAAAATTTTTTTGTGTCAAAATAGGGTAAAATTTTACTATGACTAATTAAATATTTTGTAAATTAATAAAAAATTAAAAAATTACCAAACGCTCATTTCAGTATAATGAGAAAGGTGCACTTTACATCTATAAAACAATTCAAACATTTATCTATAACAGAGTTTGAGAAAAGGTACATCGAAGTGGCCAATTTAACATTTTTTGTTTTGACACAAAAAAATACTCAAAAAATAAATTTTTGAATTTAAAAAACATTTTATAATAATGAGAATGATGTACTTTGTTTGTATAAAAAATTTCAAACATGAATCTATAACGGATTTTGAGAAAAGGTACATCGAATTAACAGGGTTAGGGTTAACGGACTTAGGGTTCCAACTCCCATTAATAATTAGTTATTATATATGTTACCGGCAAAGTTTGAAATCCGGTATTCTATAGAATGTCTAGGCATTGTATATAATACCTAAAACTAGCTGGCAATGTATGAAACGATTTATATTTCACACATTTCCTAGGCATTCTATAGAATGCCAAATGACAAACTGGCAAAGTATGAATTAAAAAATTTTAATCAATTTAATAAAATTTAATTAAAATTTTAATTAATCTAAATTTTATTGCTATATGATGCACTAACGATTTCACTGTTGCGCATTTAATTAGTAATTTACTGACTCGGCACATCCGATATAAAATAAGAAATATAAAAGCTATATTACAGATTTTCACAAATAAAATTAGATTCATTGTACAAACCTTCCGTATAAAAGCATTAATAATTTACAGGTTTTAATGAAAAGTCTAAGAAAAAAATTAAAATGAAAGAAATATCACAATGTATCAAGAGAAAAGTGTAATCACTTTTAAAATATATCCCTTTGGGCTGACAAATAAATGATGCATTTCGTTTAAAAGACATTAAGTATCCATTGGTTGGAAGAGAAAGCAATTTCACTGTCGTATGGGAAAGTAGCAAAAAATTCAGCTTCAGGTCTCCATAGACTGGGACAAAATCAAGCTCCCTGAATGACGTCAGTATTACGTCAACTTTACAGAGTAAACGACGTGTCTTAAATATTCCAATCTCTACCATTCTCTGCATTAATGGTCACGACATAGACAAAAGAAAAATGTTGACACAGCCGACAAAAAAATTAGGGAACAAGAGAAAATCTTTTTTTCCGATAAATTATTGAGAACAAAAAGCAAAATAAAACAAATTAAATAATTTCGTAATGCTGTTTTTTTAAAAAAATTGGCTTTTAAAATACTGAAAATATATCTCTTAATGGTAAATAAATAAAAGAAATTAAAATAAAAAGGAAAATAAATTAAAAGAAACAAAAAGTAAACAAAAATAATAATGAAAAATAATGAAAACAATAAACGTTTTTGAGCACAAACGCAGCAGAAAAAAGTAATTGCTTCAACAGGAAATTTTAAAAAAAATAATACAACAAAAGCTATAAAATAAAAAACTAAAGATTCTCTAACACTTAGAACACTTTGATTAGAAATTATTCAAAATGGAAAGGAACTAAAATGGCGCACTCATCAGAAACCACACGCCATTTTTAGTTCGAAAAGAAGGTTTACCTTAATGGTAAAATATATTTTCTGTGGTTCCAAGTGAGATCCAGTAACTGAATCTCCGTTTCGGAACATTATTTCATTGAAGATAAATAAAGATGGTTTACTATATATTGTTTCAAGATACAAATATATTTAAATATTTTGTTTCAAAATTCCTTGATATTTTAGAATTGGGTATGACTGATTAAACTCATTTAAATTGTTAATAAATAACAATCTTCTAAATAACTGTTCATACATAGCTTAAAAAATGATGATAAGAAGAAATAAGGAAATGAAAAACGAATAGTCAAATTAATCGCATTCTTTCACGAAGGTTAACCATGGTGGTCTCGGAGTTCCCAGGTCCGAAGCCCACTTCCACTGAAGAGCCAAAAGGTATGTGGGGCTGTTACAAGTTAAATCATACGTAGAGGTCAAACGTCGTCCCTCTAGTGTGGTGTGGAAGGTTGGAGAGGAGTTGCCAGCACAGGTGTCGTCCTCTTCAACTGACCGTAGTTCAAAATTACGTGGTTCATCCCAAAATAATCCTCGTTCTGCGTCATAACTTGGCGTTAACATATCTAAATTAAACTGATCTTTCATGAATACAGTCAAGTCAATTAACGTAAGATCGCCGCCACATGGCAAACATAGATATATGTAACATCATTAGTGAAGGTGAGGTGTAATGTATTTTGATAAAGGAAAAGACAGTAGTTGTTTAACCTTCATTTATTCAGTCGTAACAGATAATTCAGGTTATCTTTTATAGGTAAAGAGATCATAATGTACGTAGATCCATAACCAGAATTAAAAAGTTAACGCGCGAAGCGGCGCGGCGTTGTTGTTCGTTTACTTGTTGGAGTCGAAAAGGGCAGTTAACAAAGCGCTGAGAGATTATATATGGCAAAAAGGGGATTTTCCCGGAAGACTCGTGACTCGAAATGAAAGTCGTAGTGCTCTTATTACGATGGAAGTAGAAGTAAGTAAAAATGAGGGGTCTTTAAAAATGATTTAAGAAAGTTAAAAACTTAAAATATTACATATATATATATATATATATATATATATATATATATATATATATATA
>BGPR01001942.1:174745-184746 GCA_013235015.1 Araneus ventricosus | reverse complement strand
ATATATATATATATATATATATGTCATGTAACTGCACAAATTTTATGCTGTGATATATGTATTTTTTCTGTATGTCGTTGTCAGATGTGCAGAGTAATCCAAAATTTAACTTTAATAGACCCATTCTTAAAATAGATCTATTATTGCTGAAATGAAAGTGCATAGCATAAATGAAAGTGCATAGCATAAATGAAAGTGCATAACATAAATGAAAGCGCATAACATAAATGAAAGCGCATAACATAAATTAAAGTGCATAGTATAAATGAAAGTAAATAGCATAATGAAAGTGCACAACATAAATGAAAGTAAATAACATAATGAAAGTGCACAACATAAATGAAAGTGCATAGCATAAATGAAAGTGCATGGCATAAATGAAAGTGCATGGCATAAATGAAAGTGCATAGCATAAATGATAGCGCATAACATAAAAGAAGTGCATAGCGTAAATGAAAGTAAATAACATAATGAAAGTGCACAACATAAATGAAAATGCATAGCATAAATGAAAGTGCATGGAATAAATGAAAGTGCATGGCATAAATGAAAGTGCATGAAATAAATGAAAGTGCATGGCATAAATGAAAGTGCATGGATTAAATGAAAGTGCAGGAAATAAATGAAAGTGCATGAAATAAATGCACAAGTATTCAGGTATGAATAAAAATGCTATCATAATTAGCATGTCTTATTGATGTAAATTTTAACCAGCAGATAAGCGAAACTTTATCATTATTTCTTATTTCATAAAATTGTTAGTAGTTAAGTGCATTAGCAGTTTATTGCTTTTTGAGCGAAAGTTGAAATGCAGAATTCAGAGGAAAAAGAATCTAAATAATACGAACATAAGTTAAAATATTCTGAAAAATTGTGCTGGAATTAAAATTAATTTTAAAATAAAGGTAAAATTTATAAAGCAAAATTAAATTTCAAATGAACATGAAAAATAAAACAGCTAGGAAACAACTATTATTTTTGTCTTTCATTTTTATTGAAAGAAGCAAACAGAAAGAAAAAATAAAGGAAACATGTAAGGATTTTGATTTTTAAATTAAAAAAAATACTTCTAAACGATATTAAACAAAATAAGAAAAAAAATGTTCTTTTGAATTTAAAATCAAGTGAGTTGGTTTTTTTCCCCTTACTTTAAAAAGAATTTGAAAATCTTTTAGGGCTTGTTCGAGCCAAGAGCTTTTATTCTTATGTATAACTGTTTCCCAACAAACATACTATTTTGATCGAGATATATTTAAAGAAAATTGAAAATGACATTAATATCCAAAACGATAAGTGCTTAAAAATGTCAGAAAATTATTTATCAAGCAAGAAATTCTCTGTTTTGAAGCTTGTTATTCACGTATTTTCCTCCCATTCTCGATCAAGGAAACATTTTCAAATACCATTTATATTTATTTATTTTCGCTATATTTACTTGCTAAATGTAATTTTGATGTGCAGAGCACTTTTTCTTTCGTGAAGTCATTCTTGCAATCTCAGTAATCACTGAAAATATTTGGTAGTTATTACGAAAGATAAATAATATGTGCACAAAATAAAAAGTAAACTGCTTATATCGGAAAAATAAAACTGACAAAAGGCAAAATGGAGCAACACATCATGAAACTACGTAAGAAAATGAATTAAATATTTTAAGAGATTAATCTCATATACTACGTTTATGGCTCTAATATAATTTTTAATAATCTTTCTGCATCGTCATAAATTGAACTTCATGGCGCTTCTTCTTTCTGATATAAGTTATGTCAAGAAAGCTTTTCTATCTCTAAAAGCAATCAGAAGAATTTAAATTGTCTCTTAAATAATTCTATCAAATTGGTTTTTAAGTATTTATGACGCATATCGAAAATGATCATTCCTTTTTCCAAAGTATAGTGAATTAAATACTAGCATTAATATATAGCTTATTTTTTCTAATATAGGATTGCTTCTTCTCTAGAAGCATCTCATGAATATGTGATTGAGAAATAAATAAGAAAAGTAGAAATTTGTCCCTCGTTTTTAAGTTACTCCATACCTTAGAAATGATTGAGAACGAGCTATAATTGTCGGGGTTCAAATGGTTATAACACACCGACAATTACTCTTAATCAGAAGGCATCGTGGTGGGACACAAGAAGGTATTCCAGTGTTAACGAATTCTTTTATTGAGATGCTGTAAATTAGATTAACACTTAAAAATAGGTTAAAACAAAATTAAACCTAGATGCAGTGAATGCAAACGTAATGCAGTAAATACAACGTGATGAAGTAGACACAGGAAACGCAACTGCATGAACACAGCTCCAACGAGACTGGAATGCATGCACAAGCGAGAATCGAACGAGACTGGAATGCATGCACAAGCGAGAATCAACGAGACTGGAATGCATGCACAAGAGAGAATCAACGAGACTGGAAAACATGCACAAGCGAGAATCAACGAGACTGGTTCACAGTCCGTTCTGCTCAGTTATACAAGGCGCGTTCGAAAAGTTCGGTGAATGGTCCCATAGTAGAATAACCGCTCTGGTTCGGATGCTGCCGTCACGCAGACGCATTGAGAGAGATGGCAACTAGTGCCCCCTAGCGTCCAAATCACGATAGTTAAGCGGAAGCGCGCGCTACGACCAATTTAACGAGTCAGTGTGAGAAGGCGCGAAATGGAGCAACGCGTGAACATCAAGTTTTGATTCAAATTAGGCAGAACGGCGACGGAGACACACGAAATGTTAGTGAAAGTGGACGCAGTGAGTAAAAAGTGTGTTTTTGAGTGGTTTAAACGCTTTAGAGACGGAAAGGAAGATGTCAAAGATGAGCCGCGTTCCGGTCGACCACCAACAAGCACAACTCCAGACGGATGCTTGCGGATGATCGACGGCTGTCTCTGAGAATGATTACAGAAGAATTGAAGATAAGCCTAGACAGTGTGAGCAACATTATTCACGAACATTTGCAAAAGCGTAAGAAGAAGGTCTACGCTTTTCCGACATTACTCAGATCCAGCAACGTGTGACAATGGTGCTTCGAGCGAGACCGAAAGAAGAGTTTACTGACGGTTTCCAGCAGCTGTGCAACCGATGTCAAAAGTGTATTGTAGCTAATGGTGATTACTTTGAATGATAGTAAAGGTATTTTGTTTGTATACATTGTTTCGTTTATTTTATGAGACAATTCACCGAACTTTTCGAACGCACCTTGTATAATGCTGCCAGAGATCAGTTCCGCAGTTACGGGTGCATACGTCAGGAGACACCACATAATAATCAGAAAAATAGTCGTTTACCTGTGTGTTTTTCCGTCAATAGTGTTTAAGAGAGAGTATGCCAACAACCTTAAATATCAATTAATCTCTAGCAGTAAGCACCAATTAATCTTTAGCGAAATAACGTCTGATTAATCATCATTGGTGTTTTTTAGAGTATACCTTTGGCATTTTACTATCTTTTCAGTAAATAATATTCTCGCTTCAAAAGTGTAAAAGTAAGTATTCTGCTTATATTCAAGAGACATTTTTAAAAACTATTTACAGTCGTATGCGAAAAGCAGATCTTTTCTTTCTCGCCTACAGATGACTGCCTCATTGCTTGCGATAAAATGATTCTTAATCTGGGAAATACAGTGAATTTTCATTCACAAGATCTAATTAACAAAATTTTCGCTTTATTCAACTGATTTATTCAAATTTAAATGAAAGAAATTTAATTTTTGTTTTACTTAGAAATTATGAATCCTCTGTTACATTTAAATATAATTATTCAATATGATGAACCATGACATAAACTTAAAACATCTTTTCGTTTCCTAAATCATTTATTCTAATGAATATTTGTGAAAAGAATCCTTTGAATCCTTCTTTTGAATAATATTTTTAAATATCACGAATATCGCTTTTTAAGATAATACGGTAATTTAAGATAGAGAAGCGCTGCTGTTTTTTTTAAAGATTTAATTAAAAGAGGGAGAGGTTCTATGCAAAGCGTGAATTTATATATTTATTTTACAACTTTCTTTTTTCATTTTCGATGTTTAGAAGTTTTGAGATTATTTAGTCTTAATTGTGTGAGAAGAATTTTATTTCGCTACAAATTGAAACTGCACTTGAATAAAATATATCGCCTACATTTCATTAAAAATGCAATATATATGAAGTTAAATATGATTAAAAAACACAGTTAAACTCGATTAAAAATGAGCAAGATAGAAAATAACGTACCAATAACAAGAAATAACAAGTTAGATATATCGCCTACATCCTGTGAACTAATTTTCGAGAAAAAGAAGACTTTTTAACTGTCTACCAATTGAACAATTATTGATTTTTTATTTTTATGCTGGACTTTTCTGAAACAAAATTGATTTTATAGAAATACATTACAGCTCTTTAATCCTAAAGTTTTGCTTTCTTATTTTAGTGCATTCAATTTTATTATTGAACAAAACTAATCCTGTAAAATATTACGTAAAGTGTGAAACATATTCGGTAGTACACACAAAACTTTAATACTGAAGGATTCCTATTTGCTCTTCTTATGTTTCGATTCAGCTAGCAATTTATTGGACTAATTGAAGTTTAATCACTTTTCGTTCCAAGTTAATTTCAAATAATGAGTTAGATGACAGGGAAGAAGGCAGTCGATTAGTAAAATGGGCATAACAGATTAAAGCTTCTAAAATAGTATGAGTAAAATTTATATTGGAATTTCGATATATTTTGTTTCGGGAACGATGAAGACGAAGCAATTTACAGAAGATTTAATTGAAACTTTTAGCAATCAATCTTCACCGGAAACCATATGGCTAGTTATCAATAAGCTACATTACATTACATTACACCACCTGCATCCCCGTGTTTAGAGCCATTTGGCTCCTTTCCGGTTTGGATGGATGGAGGTGAATTTCATTTTTTAAGAAAGGACAAAAACAAGTAACAGGTACAAAAACAAAAATGAAAAAAGAAACATACACTGGACAGAACAACATAGAAAACAATACAAGATGGAAAAGAAATACGTAGAGGGAAAAAATCATAAGTAGGCGGAAGTGTGTGTCAGTCTGGGTGGATGAGTGCTCAATTATTATCCTCTACAACAAGATTGTTCTCATCGCATATGAAACGCATTAGGAGTCGAAGTCGAGTTCTTGATAAGACGTTCGTAAGAATGTTTTTCAACCACTGTAGTTTAAGTGACACCGTTGGAGTTTGGAAATGCCAGGAGAGGGTAAACCGACATTTTGTGGCATAGAGAATTGGATCTCCTTTTTCTCCGCACGAGCAGTTGTCATGTGTATGAGGGGAAAGGCCCGTGTCCTGTAACGAACATTATCTCTTCTCTATTCCCTCCTACTGGCTTGTTTGACACCCTAGGCACTATATCGTGTGTACTGCGGCCAGTTTCTCCGTTATCCCAGTTGTCTTGCCAGATGCTTAAAGCAGCTGACTTAATCTCCGATTTCAGGTAGGAAAGTGACTTAGGTAGAAGGAAAGGGTCGCCTTTTGTGATGGCTACTTCGGCTAATTGGTCTGCGCATTCGTTGCCTAGATAACCGACGTGGGCTTTAAGCCATCTCAGGTGAATGTGTTTATGGGAGAGCAAAAGGGTTTGAATCTCTCTGACCACACTATGGTGGGATTTAGGATTAAGTATGGCCATCAAATTTGACAAACTGTCTGTCCAAATTTTGATTGGTCTATGAAGGGAAGAAGCTGCTTCAATTGCCATTCTAATTGCGAGGATTTCAGCTTGGAAAACCGAATTGCTGTGCCAACTTCTGAAAATAAGATTGAAATTCGTTCTTTGATTAGGAAACTGATTAATTTTCTCATTTATTTTACTGGAAAACTGTGTACCTACCTGAAGATTCCAAATAAAGGCTACCAACTTGTTAGTGTCAGTAATATTAGTTCGTATTTATCTCTACTAATAATAAAAGAGAATGTGTGTCTGTGTGTGTTGGAGCTCTACAGGTCAGATAGCTGAACCTAGAGTTACAATATATGTCACAAATATATACTCTTAAGGATAGGAATGTGCACCTCGGTGACATTCTGTAAAATTTTAAATTAAATATTGATTATTTAACAATTAAGCAAAATTTTGGTTGTTATTCTTGATAAATTCCGTACGAACCATAACACAGAAATTAGTTTTTCACCATCTGAAAATTTAAAGCATTATCTTCCCAATGATATTAATTAAGTTGTCATGCGATTTTTTTTAATTTTAATAATTTTTCAAAATAGTTTTGGCATAGTTTACAATACTTTTCATTTTTACAATGAAATTAAAACCATTTTCATTGTTTAAATAAATATTTTATTGCGCGTTTCTCTTCCATTTTTGAAAGCTAAGGTAATATCCTACTAGATTTTACTTTCATAGGAAATAATTCAATAAGCTGAACGATTATAGTTGCTATCTTTTAATTCTTTTTAGCAACATGTTTTAAGACAATTAACATTCTGTGGACTTATAATGTGAAACGCAATTTTAATGCTGAATTCAAATACATATTTTACATTAGGAATAAGAAAGCAAAGATAGTGCCGACAACACCCATTTAGATGTTACATGATACGGATAGTTACTTTATTCCATTCGGGATTCTCTTGCAAAATATGCATTCGATTTCAACATTAAAATGGCGTAGCACATTTTATGGTCAGCGGCATATTAGATGAATTAAAACATGCTGAAAAAAGAATGAAAACATAGCAACAAGATTTATTCAGCTTATTGGATGTATTTCTGAATATACGTAATATCTCAGAGAGCTTGGTTTACAGATTCCATAAAAATGTTGATGAAATAAAATATGAAATCAAAAGTATTACGTATTACCTCAACTTTCAACAATAGAAGAAAAACATGCAATTAAATATTTGTTTTAACAATGAAAACGGTTTGAAATTCGGTGGAACAATGAAAAGTATTCTTGTAAATTATGCGAAAAAATATTTTTTAAAATTTATTAAAACCAGAGAAAATTGTACCGCAACTTAATTGATATCATTGAGAAGGTAATTTTTTGCACTTTCAGATGGTGTAAAAATAATTTTTGTGTTGTAATCCTTCTTAAGTTATTAAGGAAAAACGCCGAAATTTTGCTTAGGTTTTAATTAATTAAAATTCTAATTTAAATTTCAAAATAAGGAATACGAGGTGCGCATTCCCACCCTCCAAAGTATGGGTGTGTCAAATTTTGTAGCTCTAGGGCCAGCGGTGTGCCTTGTAGAGTGCCAGCACGCAGACACACACACACACATTCCCTTTTATTATTAGTAGAGATTAATTGCCAAAAGGCATGAAAAGGCCTCTTGCTTTCGCATGTCTCGAGATAAAGTTTTAATTTCGGTTTAAGAATTTATCGGAGTTTAATAAAGCATAACTTTCGTTTTGGAAACTTACAAGTCGTGATAGCACATTTATCCGAAAATAAAGCCAGCCTTGCAGGAAAGTTTCCATCAATAGAAAAAATTGAAAACTTAAAGCATTTAAAAACTTTTGTTGATGAAGAATACACCGATTTCTGCGACATGATTTTCCAGTGGCTATTGTAAGAGAAGGTGGACAATGAAGAAAATGAAATTTTTGAAATTTTCATTAATATGATAAAGGATTTTCATCATTGAAATTATTTTTTCCTTATATTTTCTAAAACATGTAAATATTCATAATAAATAATGTGTCTACCTATTTAAATTTTATATTTCGTGTTTATATTATTGATTAACTGCAGGAAGTAAAAAATATTTACTCTTGGACACCTTGATCATTTTAATATAAAATGGATTAATCACACATGTAAAATCAAATTTTAGGTTCATAAAAACTAATAGGTAGATAATTTTAATGAGTGTCTTTTAAAAATTAATGATCGGTATTTTAAAGCCCTCAACAATTCTATATTGGTGACTTATGTGGTTTCTGCAATTAGCAAATCAAATGCATCCCGTAGCTATATAAAAGTCGAATTATTATTACTGGAGCAACTAAAGGTATTAATATTGAAGTGTATTGTAAACCTTTAACTTTGCAAACCGTTGCATTAAAAAAGATCTTTAAATTTCTGAATAAAAATCATTCATAGAATTATTCCTGTCATTTGTTCCACATCTTTTAATGACATTTTTTATACTATCATTAACTTACAGGCCCCTTCAAATAATCTCCCGATAAAGAATGTTTGTAAGAATAATGTGGGATAAATTGTAGAAAAAAATTAATTTAAATATACTAGGTTTGAATCACCAGAGTTCAGAGTATATCCTTTTCATGTGGATTACTAGAAAAACGTCTTTGAAAATAAGTGCAATCAATCAGTCAGACAATATCGCATCATTGATTTTCACAAAGTGATTCAAATTTCTCAGTTATAATTTTTTTAAAAATTTCAAATGTTGCTAAATAGAAAAAAAGCTATTTGAATTAAAGTTTCTGACAATATAAGTTTTCAGATACTGTCTCAAATTACGGAGTATTTTAACCCGATGTCTAATTTATGCACATTCTGTGTGGAAGCTATAAGCGGCTTGAAGTGCAATGATTCTTCCCACTATTAGACACTGCACAAGAAGCAAATGCAGAGCAAGAGTATAGCTAATGGTTTGTCTCACACATTTGCTTAGGACATTCCCCTCAAATTGCAGAAGTGTCGATCAATAGCAACGTTCTTGGTCTGCGGTACGTACATGTACGGTGTCTAAGTGATACAGTAATTCCAGCTACTAATCGATTTCCCCTGCATTTCTCTGCTATTGGTTGACACAAATTGGATTTGTAAAGTGGATCTATGGAGGTAAAATTATCGTTATAGGCAGGTGCAACTAAAAAGTGATTATCGTTGTAGAGAGGTTCAGAATACATTGAGTAGATCGGAATTCCGCTGGGACCAAAAAAATATCGTTACAGGCTGTATCGTTATACATAGGTTTCACTGTACTTCAATTAATGTATTGTTTGACTATTTTTTAGGTTTAACAAGAGTTAACAAATACATTTTGTTAACTCTTGCAAAAACTAAATTGGTATTTCCTGATTCCACCCTTTTAATTACTTATAGAAATTTGCATATTATCCCTAAACTGTACAGCGAAAGACTGGATCAAACAGCAATGAGAGGTATGGAAAAGTGGCCCAAGTCAATAAATTTGTCTTCTTATATCTCTTTAAGTTGTGCAGATAGAAGCGTGCAACTTGGTATGCAAACAGGTGAATGTTAGGAAAATATTTTACTAATTGGCATTTTTGAATCATAGGGGCGCATAAAAATTTAATTTTTGTAAATTTTTATTATCAATACCATACAAATTCTTACCTTATTTAATGAAACTTTATATTTCAAAGTATATGTCTAAAATCTATATTTAAGGAAATAAACAACTGTTCCACATTTTTGGGATAACCTAAATATCAAATATTTAGGAAATGCATATTTTTATCAAATGTAGGGATACATCACGATACAACGAAGACACAGCAAATATACATTTAAATTTATTTACATTATGTAAAATTTTATGATAAATTAGAAAAATTGCCATACAGTTAAAGTTTGAAAAAAGTATTGAGTCGGTATGATTTATTCTTTATTAAGTGATGTGGGAACCTCTTTTTTCTATTGTTTGCATTAATCGTCGGTTCACAGAACCAGACAGAGATGCGAAGGTCACCAGGTCAATGTTGTTCTAGCAATTTATAATTTGGGTTTTTTGATCAGATTTTCTTCTGTATTGTCGCACATTCTTGTAAACATCTTGAGACAGAATGCCCCAAAGTTCTTCCATTAGATTCAGATCGGAACTCCGAGATGACTATTGGAGATTTTTACCTCATTCGCCTTCATGTAGGATTTTGTAGATCCTTCATATAGGATCTTGTAGAAATATGTATCTTATACATTGAGTTGTTGAAATGTCCATCTCCTGACGTAATCAGACGAGTGACCGGCAACAAACTATTTGGCAGTATGTCCTGGTAGAAATATGTATCTCATACATT
>BGPR01001942.1:146706-174443 GCA_013235015.1 Araneus ventricosus | reverse complement strand
TTCTGCCGGACGCTTTGAAAACAGTTTTATTTTGCGGAAGAGTCACTCCGGTAGTTTGCATCGAGGATGGACATTTTCCAACAACTCTAAATCATGTAAGGATGCATTTCTGCCGGGACATCACTACACCAATGGTTTGTTTGATATCGATGTCTGATTACGCTGGAGATGGACATTTCAACAACTCAATGTCAGATAAATATTTCTCAGACACTGCCCTAGTTTGTTTGCCGTTACTGATTACGTCGGAGATGGACATTTCAACAACTCAATGTGTCAGATCATTTTCTTACCACGGACATACACAGAAAATAGTTTATTCCGGTCAGCTCGCTAATTACTCAGGAGATGGAGTATTATCACAGCTCAATATGCTATGAGATACATATTTTGCCGGACATCTGCCAATAGTTTGTGCCGGTCACTCGTCTGATTACGTCAGAGATGGACATTCCTGCACTCAATGTTAGAAGTATTTCTCCAGGACATACTGCCAAATGTTTGTTGCCGGTCACTTCGATCTGGTCGTCAGAGATGAACATTTCAACAACTAATGTATGAGATACATATTTCTACCAGGACATACTGCCAAATAGTTTGTTGCCGGTCACTCGTCTGATTACTCAGGAGATGGACATTTCAACAACTCAAAGTACATATTTCTACAAGATACTATATGAAGGATCTAAGAAATCACATGAGAGGCAATGAGGTAAAATCTCCAAAAGTCATCTGAGGTTCCGATCTGAATCTAAGGGAAGAACTTTGGGCATTCTGTCTCAAGATGTTTACAAGAATATGCGACAATACAGAAAGAAAATCGATCAAAAAAACATTATAAGTTGCTAGAACAACGGATTGACTGGTGACCTCGCATCTAGCATGATTCTGTAACAGCGATTAATGCAAACAATAGAAAAAGAGGTGTTGCCCTCACTTATAAAATCAAATCATATCGACTCACCTTTTTTTCAAACTTTAACTGTATGTATTTTTCTAATTTATCATGCATTTTACAATATAAATAAATTTAAATTATATTTGCTGTGGTCTTCGTTGTATCGTGATGTATCCCTCATTTGATAAAATATCATTTCCTAAATATTTGATTTAGGATTATCCCAAAATATGGAACAGTTGTTTATTTCTTAAATAGATATTTGAATGCTCTTTGAAATATAAAGTTTCATTAAATGGTAAAATTTTGTATGGTATTGATAATAAAATTTACAAAAATTAAATTTTATGCGCCCCTCCCTCAATTCAATGCCAATTAGTAAATATTTTCTAACATTCTGTTTACATACCAAGTTGCATATCTACCTGGCAAAGGGCTATAAGAAGACAATTTATTGACTTGAATACTTTCCATACCTCATTGCTGTTTGATCCAGATGTGGCTGGCCTGGTTTAAGGATAATATGCAAAATTTCTATAAAATCAATTAAAAGAAGTTGGAGTCAGGAAATAACAGATTTAGTTTTTTGCATTAATTATCATTAATTTGTTAACTTAGTAAAGCTCTAAAAAATAGTCAAATATTTGTGAATTCAAGTACAATTAAGAACCTGTGACATATTGATACATAACGATGCTTTTTTGAGATTCCACCAGATTTCCTATCTACTCAATGTATTCTGAACCTTTATCAATGTTCTTATTTTGGCTAGAATGAATTTTAATTAATTAAACCTAAGCAAAATTTATTTTCATATAACAAGAACGTTACAACACAAAATCATTTTATCTGAAGGTGCAAAAAGTACCTTCTCAATGATATCAATTAAGTTGCATTTCCATTTTCTTGGTTTTGAAATGCAATTTAAAAAAATGTTTTTTCCTTAATTTACAAGATACTTTCATTGTTCAACCAGGAATTCAAACCATTTTCATGTTAAAACAAATGTTTAATTGTGTTTTCTTCCAGTATTTTGAAAAGGTTGAGGTAGCAAACAATAAATTTTGCGTTTCATATTTGACTGTAACTTTTGTGGAATCACTCCAAGCAAAACTCCTGAAGAGATATTGCATGCTCATTCAAATACATCAATAAGCTGAATAAATCTTGTTTTATGTTTTCATTCTTTTTTCAATATTTTTTAATTCATCTAATATGCCGCTATTATAAATAATGCATGTTTTAATGTTGAAAATCGAATACATATTTTGCGAAAGTCCCGAATGGAATAAGTAACTATCGTATCGTGCATCAAAATAGATTATTTGTCGGCATATCTTTGCTTTCTTATTCCATCCCCACCAAAATAACAACATTTAATTCAGCATTTAAAGTGCGTTTCACATTGTAAGTCTGGCGTATTGGTGATAAAACATGTTGCTGAAAGAATTAAAGATACTTAACTATAATCATTCATGATAGAATCAGCCCTCTCATGAAAGTAAATCTGGTAGGATATTACACCAGCTTTCAAAATGGAAGAAAAGCGCAACAAATATTTATTTAACAATGAAAATGGTTTAATTCATTGTAAAATAAAAATATTAAAATATAAACTATATACAAAAACTATTTTGAAAAAAATTATTTAAAATTTAAAAAAAAAAATCGATATATTTAGCTTAATTAATATCTCAGCCCCAGGAGAATAAATGTACAAATTTTCAAATGGTGGCAAAAATAATTTCTGTGTTATGGGTTCATTTAGTTATCAAGAATAATATTAAAATTACAGCAGGTTAATTGGAATTAATCAATATTTGATTTAAATTTTATGTCTTTAGGGTGCATTCACATCAACCCAATAGTAAAATTTGGCCTCAGCAACTCCCCTGAGTTTTAGCTATCCTGACCTAACAGAGGCACCAACACACACAGGCCACATTTCTCTTTTTGTGTTATTAGAGATAATAGAACTAATATTAGTACTATAGAGTTGGTGGCCTTTTATTTGGAATCTTCAGGTAGGTACACAGTTTCAAGGCAAAATAGAAAATGAAAATTAATCAGTTCCCTAATCAAAGAACGAATTTAAATCTTGTTTCAGAGTTATTTTAGCAATTCGGTTTCAAAGCTGAAATCCTCTATACATTCGGAAATAGAAATTGAGCTAATACCCTTCGATTCATCATTTGAATGAACGCTTGTCAAGTTTGAGTATGCAATCCATCCACCATGACATGGTCAGAAATTCAGCCTTTTGCTCTCCGTAAACACATTCACCTGCGAGGATGACAGCCCACTTCGGTTATCTAGACATGAATGCGCAAATGAATTAGCCAAGAAGCCCATCACAAAGTGGACCTTTCCCCTTCTACTAAACCGCTCTACAATCGGAGATTAAGTCAGCTGCTTTAAACGTCTGGCCGACAACTGGGATAACGGAGAAGAACTGTGCAGTACACTTTTTTGATATAGTGCCTAGGGTGTCAAACAAATAATGAGATCAAGAATAGAGAAAGAGAATAATGTTCGTTACAGGACACGGGCCTTTCCTCATGCCTTTCCTGGTCAGCTGAACCTGAATCTCGTGCGGAGAGAAAGGGAGATCAATTCTCAAAATGTCGGTTTACCTCTCATCTCATTTCCTAAACTCCTTCGGTGTCACTCTACAATTTAGTTGAAAAACATCTCAGAACGTCTTGTCAGAACTCGACTTCCGACTCTAATGCGTTTCATATGCGTAAAAAAATCTTGTTTGTAGAGAGGATATGGTTGAGCACTCATCTCACCCAGACGACACACCTTCGTACTTATGATTCCCCTCACGTATTTCTTTTTTCTATCTTACGCCAATTGTTTTTCTATGTTGTTCTGTCATGATGTTTCTTTTTTTCATTTTTTGTTTTTTGTACCTGTTCTTGTTTTTTGTCACGCTTTCTTAAAATATGAAATTCACATCCATCCATCAAAGGAAAGGAGCTAAATGAACTCAAACGCGCTAGATTCACAGGTGGTGTAATGTAATGTAATGTAAGCTTATTGATATACTATCATGGTTTGGTGAAGATTGATTGCTAAAGTTTCCATTAAATCTTCTGTAAATTGCTTTCGTCTTCATCGTTCCCCAGGAACAAATATCATCTATCAAGAATTCCAATATAAATTTACTCTACCATTTTGAGAAGCTTTAATCTGTTATGCCCCATTTACTAATCAGCTGCCTTCTTCCGCATAACCTAACTCTATTATTTGAAATTAACTGGAACGAAAATTGATTAAGACTTAATTGGTCAATTTGCTGGCTGAATCGAAACATTTTTTATAAGAATTAGAAAGACAAATAGGAATCCTATCAGTATTAAAGTTTTGTGTACTACCGAACATATGTTCTCACACTTTGCTAATATTTTACAGTTAGTTTTGTTCAATAATAAAATTGAAATGCACTAAAATAAGAAAGACAAAACTTTAGGATTAAGAGCTTGTAATTATTTCTATAAAATCAATTTTGTTTTAGAAAAAGTCAACATAAATAAAAATCAATATATTCAGTTGTTGAACAGTTAAAAGTCTTACTTTTCTCGAAAGGTAAGTTCTACAGGATGTGACGATATATCTAACTTGTATTTCTTATTACGAACCTATGGTACGTTATTTTTCTTCGTGCTCATTTTTTAATCAGAGTTTACTGATGTTTTTAATCATATTAACTACATATATATTGCATTTTTTGAGTATGGCGATATATTTTATTCAGAATTGGATATGTATCTGATACATTGAGTTGTTGAAATGTCCATCTCCTGACGTTATCATACGAGTGACCGGCAACAAACTATTTTGTAGTATGTCCTGGTATAACACTGAATTAATTTATTTTCGACTAAAACAATTTCAGTTCCTCCACCAATGAGACCCAAACCTTGACACATCTCCTTTCGAATTAGACTTGTAAAGAAAATGTGTTTTTGTTTATGAATATCAATGAACTTTAAATCCGTTTGCTCCATCAAAATAAAACATTTTTTCGTTCGACAGCACATCATTCTGTTTGGTGACAGCCGGTAGATGTTTGTGTTCAAAATTTAAACATGATTCAATATGACGCGCCGCTTAGAACGAGGAGGTTTTCTCTTCAATTTCATGTATACAACATTAGTATTTCTGTGCAGTGCACTTCTTATTGTTAAACTAGTACAGGGCAACTGCATCTCATCTTTAATTTGCGAGGAAGAGATTTTTGCTTGCAAGTGAGCCTCTTTATCTGCTTCTCATGCCTTAAAGAAATTATCTTTGGTCTCACTGCTCTTTGTTTTGTGCCATAACTACAGGGAATTATGAAAAAGCTATTGACTCAAGTCTTCGATTTGCCAATTATTTGTACAATTTCAGAATCACTATAACCAGCATCATTAAAAGCTAGTATTTTGCCCTGTTCAGTTTTTGATGTGTCTTCCTCTCGGAATGGCATTAAAATATTCAAGAATAAAACAATTCTGTATCCACAAAACTTGTATTTGTTTCTGGAATTTTAGAGAAATGCTTTGTCAGCTTATTTATTCTTTCAGATGATGCAATTAGCAGACGTCTTAGCTGCCATCCGCTGATTTTGATTACATTATTCAAAAAATCAGGATATTTTACGAATATATTTTGGTACATAATTCGGTAGCATCAAGTTAAGTCGTAAAAAATTTGCATTTTTTGAAATGGCGGTATATTCCCATATATTGCAATTTTTCATAGACTTAGTGCTCTTTTTCCATGACTGCAATTTCCCATGTGTAGCTTAGTCTAATGGTTCACCCAGCAAACTATATTTAAATTTCAAGTTTTGATAGATGTGAATCTCGTTCTATCTTAGAATGCTTATACCGGTATTCATTCATCTCTACCTATAACACTCTGAACCTACCCAATTCTTTCTATCTGTCATCCCATCTAAAATTTTATCTTTAATCTGAAATGGAAAAAGTTTAAACTTCAACTAATCCATTATCTTGCTTTATGTATCGTACCATACGCGTAAAATTTAAAAGTTAGTATGTAAAATATTCAGCATCGTATATTTTTGTGTAATTCCAAATATGTTTCATATTTTTTGCAATATTTAAGAGTACATTTTCTTATCGAGTCAATAAAAAAGTGAGTGCAGTAAAATAAGAAAGTAAAATTTTAGGCTTAAACAGCTATAATATATTTTTACACATTCAATTATCTTGCAGAAAAGACAAGTAATATTCAGATATTTACAAGCATGAAAAAGATCATTGCTTACTTATGAAGTTAAAACTTATCAGCAATGTTCACAAAACTCAAAATATAAAAGAAAAATATTAAAACCATAATTTAAAGAGAAACTTAGGCAGAATGGAAAAAAAAAACCTAAAAACCTCATACCTTGGTTATCAGCAGCGGCAGAAACCCATTTTAAAATATTTGTAGCAACAATGAAAATAATTTGAATTACATTACTACAATGAAAAGTATTATAGTAAAATGTAACCAAAAATCTATATATTTAAAATAATTTAGTGAAAAAAGATGGTCATTAGCCCAACTCCAACCACTTGACCGATTTTAATAATTTTTATTTCAGATGGAAGCTTATGACATCTTATATCATCAAGAGCCGCCTGCTTTGTGATACCCTCCATTTTCTAGAGAAATCGCAAAAACACTACTCCAATGTACATTCTTCCTATGGGGAAAAACATGCAGATAGTTCTCTAGCCACAAACACGAGACAGATTTCGAAAATTTTTATTTCATGAAAAAGCTTATGATGCCGAGTTATGTCATTAATGGTCACCTGCTCATTATCACTTTCTATTTTCGAGATATATTTCAAAATGAATGGAATATATTATCGGAAATAACGGATAGATGTTGCACAATAATACGGAGTTCCTGGGCCTCAAAAACTCGACCGATTTTGCCAATTTATTACGTAACTTCTATAAAATAACTTACCAATCAGAATGCTTCCCTTTATTTTAGAATTATTTATTACAGTTTAATGTATCCGACTGTGTTCGGAGACATTTTTTTTGAAAATAACTTATATATATTTTTTAATGTTATTTTTCAATTGCATATGTTTTAAAACTATGAAAATACTGTAAAATTAGGCTTTCAAAATAATATTTTTTTAAAAAAACTGAGAAATTTGAAGAAAAATTACTAAAGTATTTGCCTTACGCTAACAGTCATAGACAAAATCATATTCTAAATATACATAAATCCTTCTAGGAGTACATTTTTATGACAGTTATCTGTGTTGTGCTCTAAAATATTTCTTGTACTTCAAAATGGTTTTGAGATATAGCTGAACATAGTTACTAAACTGGTAGTTTTTCATAAAAAATGCTTTTCGTTTATATTTAAACAATTAATAATAATACTTGATTTTAAAATTGACCTTAGTTTTTAGAGGAAAACATCAACCATATTACAGAAACCAATCTCGGAAAATTTTATATCAATACTCGAATAACTTTTTGAGAAATCATTGTTACGGTCGACAGTTTTCCTCAAAAATATCATTTCTCAGAACACACATTTAAAGTTTTCATGCAACATAAAATAATGCGTACAGTTCGGTAATAAAACAGCTGTAATTCCATTTGTAATTTACGTAGAGTAAAACGTGAGGCAGTTTTAGAAAGCTGATTAAACAGGCTACAAAATTAAGTCATAGAATTTTATTCCATAATTTCATCAAAAACGACGATTTTAAACCAGTCGGGTACCTTAAAATAGTATTTCTTCATTGTATGCTGTTGCATGTTGCATATTCATATTATAAACAATAATCATATCTCTTCTTTAATTAAATTTAATTTAGTTTTAATAAGCATACAATTTTGTTAAGACATCTGTAAAAATATTATCTTTGTGTTAGTTAATATTTAATCAAGCATCAGTAGGAACTGATTTTGATTCTTTTCTAAATTTATTAAATTGGCAAAAAGAAAATTAGATTTTGTTAAAAAAATATTTTATGGAATGCAGAGTTGTTAAATGAGAGAATGGAGTTGTTTTTGGAATAAACATTATAATTTTGAGATAACTTATGGCTTTCATAAATAATTCCTATAGTTCCAACTAAATGGAGTGTCAAAAATGTTGTAAAAAACCTACTGTAGGTGATAGAATCTGTTTATTTAAGGCAATATTATTCTGTATGTCTGTACGTAAAAGCTTTCATGCAGAAATTCGCGAGAAAGTTATACAAAACATTACGTGAAGGGGTTTATTCAAAGATACAATTTTATAGCAAGCTGTTGTCTACAAAGAATATGAAATCTACTATGGTTTTATAGAGTGTTCCATTGATATTCATGCGATATTTAAAACTTAAAAATATAGTGGCTGAAAGCCTCGAAGAAGAGAGGTGCAAGAGACAGTGCTGAGCAAAGTGGGTGCTCGCCGCAAACCGGCCCGGAGAGTGGCGAAAGCTGCTAGTATTTAAAAAATTTTACTAAGAAAATTACACAGCAAAGTAGTATCAGCACAAAGATAGAATTTTAGTTATCAGTAGATTTAAAAATAATTTCTGCTGTATAATATTTCATTAAGTTATCAAAGAAAAACGCCGAAAAGTCGCTTCATTTTTAAGTAATTAATATTTTTAATCAATTTAAAAGCAATCGTTTTATGGTGCACATTCTACCTTCTTCAAGGTACGTTTGTGCCAATTTTTTTAGCTCGAGAACAACAAACACACATTATCCTATATTAGTAAAGCGGCACGAGAATTAGTTATCAATCACATCCCTAGAGGGCGCTACCTAATAAATTGAACTCTTACACTTAGGAGGAAACATAAGCGGTCTTTAATAATATAATTAACAATTTATAATGTATATTAACTATTTAAATTGTTTGTGTATTTTTTTATTTCAATGATTTTTTCGTTCATGGCTAATCCTTCTTAATGTCATCATCAATATGAGGAATTGCGTTTTTATAAATGCCTTATTGTTCCCAGAGGACTAAAAATCTATTTTATTTTATAATACCTGTCAGTAATAGTTAAAAATTAATAAAAAATATTCTGCAGAATATATATAGAAGTGTCCAAAAGTTAAATATAATCCGTAAGATGCCAAATATTTGTAGTTAATTATTATACAATAGTTCGAAATCAGTTGTAGAGAATCCTGTGTCATACAATCGTCGGAACTTGCATTATACAGTGACGAGGGCATTTAGGAAGCAGAGTAGAAAGTTAAGGAGAAGAAAATGAATTGGGCTCATCCCGTTTCAGACAAAGCTGATAAACATAGGCGGCTGGTGCACCAAAAAAGTGGGGGGTCCAAAAGAGTTGGGGGGGTGTGGGTGGGGCGCCCCAAAGCTGATTTTTTTTTTGTAAAATGGACTTTATTATTGGATTGTAATGTCATTATTGATTAAATGACCTTCTCTAAAAAATTCGGGACACGACCTCAAAAATCGGGACGGGTGGCCACCGTAGAGTCCCTCCTTCCAATTCGAAGTTCCATTTCAATTCTCATAAAATAATAACATGAGAAAAATATAAAACGCTTACCTATTAAATTAATTCTTCTTTCTTTAAACTCGTGAATCGATCAATGATGCCGTCACAAAACGGCGTATTCCCAAACACAGAGAAAGCTGGTCAGTTATAAATTTATTTATTTGATATTATGTTATACAATATACATCCGCATTATAAATTAGAAGAAAGACAGCCTGCGATTTTTGTTTTTCGCAAATTGTTCTATTACCTTAGTAAAGTCAATATCTACAGTATTTTCGATCTTCAAAACAGCAAGTGCAGAAAGCCTCTCTTGACACATACTATTTCTAAGGTATGATTTTAAAGATCTTAAGCATGAAAAACTTCTCGCACATGATGCAGTTGAGACAGGTATCACAAGGAGAATTTGGATTAGTTTTGTCAAGTATGGAAATATGTATATCACAGAGTTCCTTTTCAACAAGAAAATTGCATCTTTTCCTCAGTTCTGTTATCTCCGTGGATATTTCTGGCAAAGAGTCGATGTATTTTTTGCACATTTTCTGAAAAATTTGTATCTCCCCCTTTATTTTTTTCCATATCAAGATCATATGTTTCAGAGACTTTTTGAACTGATGCAATTTTTATGACCTTTGATGGATTGGAACATGTTAAATCTTTTAGAGATCGAAAAATATCCAGCTAATTTTCTTTGAACCTTTCATCTATTGTGTTTAAAGCAGCATCTATAACTGGAAAAGCAATTTCGTTTAATAGAACGATTTAACACTTTGTGACATGCTGAAGGAACTGCCGCCTATTTCCGAAGACGCCTTCCTAGAGCGTGGAAGTTTTGGAGAAGTTAACGATTTTGCTTCACAAATATCGTTAACATATATCCGCAACTTTTCAAAAAAATCTTCACTTTGGAATTCATGCAAACATTCTTTTGTTGCGTTAACCAGTTCTTTAACTGTTAAAAAAATTAGCGATTTTGATTGCAAAGCTTTTGAAAGCGTAACTGTAGCTTCCAAAACTCTTTAGATCAGAAGTAGACAAAAAATGAATTGGAAACTTTCGATATTATTCAGCAAAGCTTCAGCTTGGGATCCATTTTTCAATGGATCGTCAATTTTGAAGTTTGAAAAGTAAAGGGGCCTTTGCGCAAGACTGAATAATAGTATAATTTTTCTTTCATAATTTCAAAGCCACATACATAAGGCAGCTTAAATGAATATTCCAGTTGAATACCGTTAAATTTCAGGAAGATTTTGACATTTCAGTAAGTCGAATTTCGGTTGCACTCTAAGAGAAGCTAAATGATGAGATTTTTTCACAAACTGATATTTCTTAAACCTGAATTTTCAAACAGTAATATTGAATGGTATGAAAGTTCAATATCCTGAATACCAATGCATACTTATAAATTAAATACATAATTTAAAATAAATTAAAATTTCTATTTATTTTCATTTAATTTACTTATCTAAGCACAATTAAAAACAATTTATTGAATGCATTTACATACAGAAAAGAAAGTAATTTTAAAGATTAATTAAAAAAATTTTAAGTACATAAATAAAGATATATGAAATGAAACAAAATTGAATAAAAATTCGAAAAATCATTTTAATGGGATGCTTTCAAAAATATATGCAAACATCAAAATGACTTCCTTTGTTCTTCATATTCATTAAAAGAAACACATTTGCATTGATCATTTATCTGTTTGTATTCATTATTTTTATTAAATAATAAAATGAAATAAATAAATTCCTTTTATTTTTTTAGCTATTAATGATTCTTCAATAAAATGTTCTTGACTGCAATGAAATGACATGTGTTTTCCAAATTTTATGTGTAATAATAAATAAAGAATTTCAATAATAAGGAATTGAAACTGTTATTCAATTTTGAAATATATCAGGAATAACTGAATAAAAGATCTTTAAGGTATCCGAACACGTTCGGAGCATTTTCTTTATATGTAAAAATATGTTTTTTAGATTCGAATTTAATAAAGATTAATATTAGAGTTTGAATTTTGAGTATAAATTATTATAAATTTACAAAAATCTTGAATTTCTGCTGCTCTTTAGAGGAAATTCCCAAAAACTTCAAACATACTAGAGGTCAAACTTGTACTACAACTCAAAATGTAATAATGCAAATAAAACTAATACTAAAATAAACTACATACTATGGACTAGGGCTTGTACTACAATCTTAACATCATTTCGCTAAATAAAAATTTTAGAGCTAATCGAACAATCGTTACAAGATTTTCATCAAGTTTTTTATGTTATTTTTCAAATAAAAGACCATAATTAAAAAAATTTTGTTACAATATACATTATTCTAGTACATTCACTAGAGACACATTTGAAGCAAGTGTTCACAAAATTTCAGAACAATCGAATGATAATATCTTGAGTTATCATGTTTGAAGTGTGAAAATTATGCATAAAATCTAGTTTCGAGAAAAATCAAATTTTAGTGTTGCCACGCGCTTAAATTAAGTATATATATCTAAACTTTAAAAAAAATCCTAAAAATATACTAATATACTCATATTAACTTGAAAAAAATGCAGTTTAAAAGAATTTTTGACAGGTCTCTTTTAATGAAAACTTCCGGTTAATTAAACGCCCACTTCCGGTTTTCAGTTTGTTATAAAACAATTAATATCTCATCTTCTAACGTATCGACAAAAGTAAATATGTTTTAGAAAGGTAAATGAATGAACTATCCAAAACATCAAAAATTTAATAAAATGGGAATTTTGGCCGAAAATCAACTTTTAAACGTGTTTGGATACCTTAATTCTAATCACGTTCTAACTTTCTAATTTTCATATTCGAAAAAATAGAATTGAATGTTTTTGAAATGTTTTGATAATATTAAGTTACTTAATATCAAGTGGTGATAGAGCTTAAGCAATAAACCAATCTTGGACTCGTAGTTTGGTCAGAAAAGTTTCCTGTTTTTTAGATTAATTATTACATAAGGTATGAATAACTCTATTTTCATCTACTGATTATGTTTGTTGATAACGTGCGATCATTAGAAACATTTTGTACGCAGGTAAGTTTTAACATACAAATTGACATATAATTAAGAATATCTTATTCCTTGTGCATCTTGATTTAAGGCAGTGAATTTATTTATATTTATTTTACTCTTTTTTCACATGAATTAATCAAGTTATCAAAAATAGTACATAGTGTAAATGTCCCTTGTTGGTGATAATAGTATTTTAAATTTCGATGGATTCGAAAAATAATAAAATTAATTCCTAGTGGACATTTTGATTCACGCTGTAAAGGAGTTTCGAGCAATACAATTCTTGTCCTTCCTTCCCGTCTCAAGTTCATGCTAACTTCTATGAAGTAATTTATTTTTCTTTGAGTTTTATATAAATAATAAGAATTATTTATTTCTCCAAATGATGTGAAGATAATTGAATGATTATATTCATGCAATTTTCTTTCATACTTATTATGGATTAATTACATTTATTAACAGATCATATGCAAAGCTAGCATATGCTATATGACAGAAGGGAAAGAACTACAAATGGGGTATTCAATTAGACAAATTCCAGTTTATTGCAGCATTTAAAAGAATTTTATTTTGACAGAACTTCATAATGTTACAAATGTGTTTACTTTTCTAAAGCTAAGATTCATCATCAATTTGAAACTTAACCACATTCTGAGAGAGGTTTCAGAAATAATGTTGTAAAAGCTGAAAATATTATTTTCCTCGGTTGCAATAAATTTGGAATTAAAGAGACCTTTACGTAATTTAATCTATTTACAAAATATGATCTCCTTCAGCGATCTGTTGTATATTGGCTAACTGCCAGGAATTAAATTTATGTATTTAACATTTCTGTTAAAGAATAGCCTAAATATTACAAGTAGAATATACATGGTTACTTACGGCGGTAGCACACTGCAAAAGAAATTTGTTAAATATTAAATATGGCGTTGTGACGCCTGAAGTGGCCGTTGAAAGATTCAGGGTTACCCAAGAATGACACAGTATTCGCTCAATGCCAAATTTATTGTTCTACCCATATTATGTCTGGAATAATACATCAAATACACATACAGCTATAATCTTGATTAGTATAGTAAATGACATTAATGTCCAACGTTGTCATCTACGGCATCACTCATTTCAATGTCCGGAAATACACGTTATAATGTCCGTCTTTCGAGAGTCGCGAATTGGCCAATTCAAAAAAACTCACATACCTTGTTCTCGGCACGTCTTACCCCGGGGTCATTATGTTAGGCAGTTTGTAGCGAAGATTCCAGCACCATTTATGCCTGGCCTATCCACCTACTGCTGCGGCATCATCATCTTTAGGGCTCGTGTCCCAGATCGCAGTCTCGACACTCCTTCTTTCTTTTCGTTTTTTGTCGAACTGAAACTTTTTTGTACAAGCGCAGATCAACGCGTCCGTTGACCAGTAGTCGATAGGTGGTGCCATCTGGTGGGTTGCTGAACCGCAAAAAGTTCTGTACCGTTGCATTTTGCAACAATTTCCAACTACTTAATTTAACCTTCGGCATGGTACAATATTTGGAAACTCGATAATAATTCCCAAGGGAATATGAAATCAGACAATGTATTCCGCCCAATGGAATGCGAAATCAGACAATGTGTTCCGCCCAATGGAATTTGAAATCAGACAATGTGGGCCGCCCAATGAAATGTGAAATCAGACAATATTGATAAAACGAACCGATTTTACGGATTGTAAGGATATGATCCTTTCTACTCATCACAGGATGAATGGGAAAGAAAAGCTCATTTTCACTCTTATTACAACGGACATTAGTTAGGTGACGTCAAGGTCACGTGACGGACTGTAGCCTGTAGGGCCTATACACGAGCTTTTATTTTAAGGAAGCTAACCATTCACTGTTCGAGTTTATGCATTCAGGCAGATGATTTCGGCGATTTTTTTCGTTGAGAGATTTATTCAGTCGTCTTTAAAAAATAACGATAAATTGATATTTACAGAAATCGAACCAATCGGGTCAATACAATATTGCTGTAAACAAATTTTATTGCATATATTTCGTATTTTCCTTTTGCTAATGCCAAATAATTCCCAAACGCAACTATTAATTTAATTTGGTCTGCTGTATAGTAAATCATCTGAATTATTTATTCAATATAAAACATTAAATAACATAAAGAAAACACACTTCAAAGCGGTAAACCTTGAAATTATGTTTAAATTCTAAATTAGAACGTTAATCTGATCAGCTAATTGATCTTTATATTTCAAAGCATGTCATTTTCTTATTAGTTTTCAAACAGAATCCATGTCATCCATCAAATTAAGATCATAATACATTCTAATTATCCCAGCTAAAGTATTATTCATTTCCTTGAATTGTTTACAATTAATAGGCGGTGAGTGAATTAAAGTTGTCCAGTAACTTTCCAATACATTTTATATTACCTACCAAATTCTTCAGATATAAATGCAAATTAATGGTTTCAGCAGTACATTAAAAACCCTTTTAATTCTCTTTTAATGAAGTAAACATGGTATTAACGAGTTTCATGCAAAGTTTAATTTATCTATATTATACAAATGGACTAATTTGTTAGAAATTAGACGATAGAAAATAAATACTGAACTTACTATTAGTAGCTGCAAATTTCTAAATGTAATTAAATGGATCGTGATAGTTTACATCGTTTTTTTTTCTTTTAAATTAGTTTACCAATTATCCAAAAATAAATATTAAGTTATTTCCGAATGCGCAAATCATTAAATGACTATATTAAATAACAAAAAAGTCATTTAAATCACGAAATGTTTGAGGCATATCAGAAACTGTTATAGCATTTTGTATGAAAGTAACTGTTTAAATTTCCTTATGCACCATGAAAAATATTTTCTCAGAAATCTTTTGCAAAATAAACTCAAGGAAATATTTTTTCAGACTAGAATATAAACTTTCCTAATCTCTATATATAAGTATTTATTATCTTCTTTTAGCTGCTCTGTTCTCTAATAGTGGCACAGGTATCCTGGTAGTCTACTCCAGTATATATTTTTTTTCTTGTCGTAGTCCGCCAATGGCACAGTGAATTGGGATGTGGAATAGCTGAGGAAAATGTACCGCAGGAAGAATATTACTAGTCTTGAATACGCTCTCATCCAATATTATTAACCCTCTGACACCGAGAGAGGCGATTCCGGACGTTCTAAAATTTTCCCTTTAACAGCGGAAGGCCAGTCTGAGGCGGTTTGCTTCTTTTGAGGGGAGGTGAGGTTCTGAGATCGCTTAGGAGATTAGAGTGGTAAGAGGGGATCCAATTATCCTTGCAAACCGCAACCCATTTCTGTGCGCCTTAAGGGAAGGTTATAGCAAGGGATCGGGTGGTAAATGACCACCGAGGTTGGGAGAGTCCAATTCTTGTCGCTTCCTCCCAAAAGATCCCGGTTTTAAAGGAGTTAGAAAAAAATCGCCTTGGGTTTAAAGAGTTAAAAAACTGATAGACCTTAGCAACGGATTGTTCGCTTCAATGTACCGGTCGAACGAGCTAGCTGCTGACGATTTTAGAAAGACTCTTAGCGAAACACAGAAATAGGCCAGTTTTCCTAAAAAAATCATCTAGGCAGAAAACTTACCTCCATATATTGGAGTGAAGTCGGACTTTCCACTAGGAGCTCCAAAGTCGCTTTGATCAAAATAAAGTGCCACATTTATTCTTTGCCATGAGTCTTTGACCCATGTGTTTGGACAGATTGATATGTTAGACAAAGTGGGATTGGTTCCACCTTAACCATATTAGTCATACGTCTAAGTGCCACTAAGTCACTGGGACCTTCACCTTTTCTTAGTGTAGATAAATGCTACGCCAAAAGTGCTCTTATGTCTGGGATATACATTACGAAGTCTTTTTTCATGTCATCTTGATTCACCTTTGAAGACTATGATTATTGCTTGTGTGAAAAGAAAAGAATATGTAATACCAGAAACGAACAGATCTAAGACATATCGTTTTCATTTATAAGAGAAAAAGAGGCTAAAGTTTCCATGTTTCTTCGCAGAAATCTCAATTTAAAGAGAATGTTTGAGATTTCCTCTAACCTATTATCAAAAAGTAAACTAAATATCTTTATCGTAAAATACAGCCCCTTTTTGTTTATTCTAATGAAAACTAAAAGAAATTTGGAATCTTCCATCGAAATTGCTGCAAAGAAATATTGAATGTTTGTCTCAAACTTTAAATAAAATAACTTTTATCCCGAAATCAAACAATACCTATAAAATTCCTTTCATAAATGCAAATCAGTTAAAATGTCATAGTAGAATATTTTCTCCGTATATAAATATAGTTAAAGGATAAAACTATCTCAAATCAGGATATTCCAAAAATAAAATTTCCTTTTTGAAATTTAAAAATAGAGTCATTGTTCGAAAAGTTTAAAAAGCAACCTACAACATCGAATAACCAACCATATCACCAAAGGCAGACTCTTGTGATATTTATGCATCTGAGATCATAAAAATGGAATAGACATTTTCAGTTGAAGTATTATATTTGCATAGCAATTTCCATCAAAGATTTTACTTATAGTAATCGCAAAAAGTACTGTCCTTACATTCTTTCATCTAAATTTACATTAAAGTGGAGCTATAACGACAACAGAAAATGTGTTGAAAGAAAATGTCATATCAAACGTCTATCTTTGGTATGAAAAATGGCGAAGATCTAAAGATCTGAAATGCTCCCACGTATTTCCATAATTTATTCCAAGATTAATAATTTTGAATCGAAGCTATCCTTATATGATGTATGTCAACTGAATGAGCCCAGACATAAGCACGAAACGGTATATTTTCTTTCACTCAGAAATTTTGGGAATAAAAATCTAAGTATTTTTTAAATAAAACTGAAATGACAGAATATGCATTGAACGAATAATATTTGTGCATCTGAGAGTAGGATGACATGGCTACAAATATTATATTTTAGAAATTTGCATATATTGCACGCATACACTGATTATTACTGTATTGAAGATGAGTCTCATTTTTCATAACTTCCCGTCAGCGACAATACGAGTAAGAGTTTGCAAAAGCTACATCAAATCCCAGATGAATTACAGAAAATTTATATTAACATTCTTATTTCTATAGGAACAGATTGATGAAATCAACAATTTTTATTTTAAATATCAAGTTTCATTTCACAAAAAAATGATTACCAGTGTTTAAAAAGTAGATTCTTTTCATGTAAGAATTAATCTAGTTGCATTAAGTATTTTTTAAGCCACATTTGAACAATTTTAATGGCCTTGAAATTAGTAAATTATTTATAGTATAAAAAGATTCATAATATTTTATTATTTGTCTTTATGTCTTCTTGTAGAAAAATTTGCATTTCAATGTATTATGGGTATCCAATTTAGTCCACTCTTTCTGATTTTTAACGTTAAGAAAATATGAATATTTAATTTCAGATTTTTATTGAACGTTTTTCACCGATTATTTTCGATGCAATTCCAAAATTTACATCTTGGTATGAAAACGTTATAAATTTAGTCATTGGCACGGAATTACTAAAATAAGAGAAGATATAATACATAATATTGTAGAGAAAAGAGGGCTTCAAACGAGAGGCGGGAATATTTCAGAAAGAAATACGAAAAATTGACGAGGAAAATAAAACTTTACGTCTTTCAAAAATTGCATAAGCGTTTTGTATAATATAATTAAATATATCATCAAAGTAAAAATATTAAGCTCTGGTCCGTTTAACTATATCGTAACCAGTAGTGCATACACAAAATATGTAAAAAGGATCGGCAAAGCATTCGGGTCATTTTGGCGAATATCATTAAAAAACTTCAAAGTAAAAAAGGGTTCCATTAGTATGTTTGAAATTTTAGTAAACTGATCATTAGTAACAGGAATGACAGTAAAAATAAAACTACTGTTAATGATATTGGAAAACGCACTTACAAAAGTTCTCTCAGTGTTTTTGGAAGATCATAAACAGATTTATAATTACAGTAAAAAAAGTTAGGCCTAATGAAAATATCCTCTGTAATATATTTCAGGCATTACATTTCTACAATGGTGTTTTACCTCAAAGGCTTAAGGCCTTATTTACTTAAGCCTGAATTTGTTGCTATATGTCATTCACTACCCACTCCGAATCAGCCTGTCAAAATTGTCTTAAGGCCTTTTTTAAATATGTCTTTATTAAGACTGAAGTTATTACTTTTTGTCATTCACTACCCACTCCGAACCAGCCTGGCAAAGGCTGGCTTAAGGCCTTATTTACTTTATCCCACGTACAGAAATGTCTAGTGAAAGGAAATATTACTTTAAAGCAAGCAAATTATAGTTAGTACGAAAACATCACACATTATGCAGCGCGCCATTTTTTATATTTTGCTTAGAAGATCGAGAACCGAATATTCTCTTACGCATGAATACATTCATGTATCATTTAAAAAATTCATTTGTCGTCCACATGTATTGGATGGGGTAGATAGGATTATATTAAAGCGTTAAAGCAAGGTAGATGCCCAAAAATAAAATGTAAATTAAAATATATATTGAACAATTAATTAATTCTGGGTACTGAAATATATAACACAATAATAAGCAATTCAAGCTATACTTATATAAATCACCTACCTTTTCAGACCTGAAAAACCTAGATACTATTTAAAGTCAATTTGCATACAGTGGTAGTACATTGCATTAAAACAATTAAAGAAAAAACAAGTTTTAGAAATTTAAAATATTTTTTATTAACAATTTTATGGATGTTAAACTGCCAACACTTTTAAGATAAGAATATAAAATTAGTAAATTTTACTGTTGATGCACACAACATCAAATATATGAAATCTCACAACGATAAAACAGTAAGTATATGAAAAACAGATATCTATTCTTTACCAAATTAGTAAATGCAAAAAAGGAACACCCTCATAACGGCCATTTTTGATACTCGAATATATTGAATGAGAGATTAGTAGTCTCACAATGAATAACCTTTATAGGCACTGAAAAATGTACCTTTCATTGATTTGAACTTTCGCACACTATGTTTCGTACCACAAAACGGATTAAAATCAGTTGAAGCAAGGCATTTCTTGGTTTTGCAACATCACTTGCGGTCAATATTAGAATGGGAAAATTTAGTTTTCCCCGATTTGTTGTCGACTTGGGGAATCTTTCTTGCTCACATTTTTTGTTTCACAAGTGGCGACTCTCGTTCACAAACAACAGAATAGTTGCAGATGGTGACACTCGCACAAAACAGGAATCTCCATCACGATCACACTACTTTCAATTTTTTGTAAGTCATCACTGCTGTTCGCAAAATGAAGAGCACTTTCTACCACAGTTAATTTGCTATTTTTCAAACTTCTTTAGAAGATAGATGTATGTAATATAAAAATCGCCATTCCAAACGCAAGAAAAAAGCTTCAGTCCAGCATGAACTCGAATAGTCCAAGACAAAGGAAGGTCAGTTCAAACATAAGCCGCCTGTTGATTTCTTATTTAAATTCAACATTTTAGATCTTTTGTAGATTTCTTTACCAACAGATTTATTCTACTGCTTGCATGCCTGAGAGGCCGAGAACCGAAGGAATTAAATCCAACGGTCTCGGAGCCTCCAGGATGCGTGCTATCCCTTCAGAATATTCAAATCAAAAGACAAAGGAATCTGCTTTCATAACGGAAAAAAAACCTCCAGTCAAGAACGCCAAAACCTAATAACATCTAAATTCATCCGAAACAAGATGGCGAGGAAATAGTCCCGTTGAAAAACTTGAATTTAAGAATTAATAACGTTGTTAAATTAATGGAAACAACAACAAAAGTTAAGAGAAATACTATTTAAATCGAATACAAAGTAAATAATTAAGAAAAATTTAAATATATAATGAAACGGCTAAAAATTATCGTTTGAATTTCAAAAGATGTCAAAGTTGCCACAAGAGATGAAAGAAACTTTGGTGGCGAAGAATTAAATTAATTAAAAATACTGACAAAACCGTAAAAAGATGTAGATGCAATTTTTGCAATCTAACAACATGACAAGAAGCTTTTCTTACTGTTTATTACAGTGCATACTGAATGCTTTTCTTCCATAATTTGTTTACGAAGAACTATAGTATTGAATACGATGAACAAGAAATTTTACAAATATGTGATAATATATTTATTTTTCGAATTAATTAAACAAATTTCTAAAGTTGATCAGATGAATCTTACTTCACTCTTGTATAATAAATATAGTCATATTTTCCAAATCGGCTAAATCAACAGAAGAATAGAATGTTTGTATCAGACTTTTCAATAGAAATGGTCGTATATATCAAGATTAATTGAACAATTTAATGGAAAATATTTTCATTTCTTTTGGGAGAAAGCAGTTATATTTTCCCATGAATAATTTAATAAGGAAAATTTTATTTAGCATTATATTAGAACAATTACCTCTAGATCTATTTTTAAAATTGAGTATTTCTGGAGAATATGAAGGTTTGTTAAAATAAAGAAATATTGCTATTTGTAATTGAAGAAGAATGTCTATTTTTGTGCGCATGTGTATTCTTTAAAAATGGGGGGTTCGATCATAACGAAATTTGGCATATGTGCTTTTCAACCCCCCCAAAAAATGTAAATTTTTCAACATGCCAAAGTTAATTACATTTTGAGTAAATTAGAATATAAATGATTTTATGTTTCAGCACAGGTTTTCGTCAATAATTGGAAAACCGCAAGACATTGATTTGTACACCTGCTCAAAATCTGAAAACTTTTCTTTCCAATGATGTTTTTTCAGTAGAGTATTTTGTATAATTTTTACATTATCGTGTAACTTTCGCAACAATGTGAAGGTCAACAATTTAGCTCTTTCCTTCGCTTACCAAGTCAACGAATTTCTGTTCTCACTTCTGTGTTTTGCAATGCGTCCTCATGATTCTCAGTAATGCTCAGAGAATGATATTATGAAATTAACTCCCTATGATATTAAACACAACTAATTTGCCAGTTGATTTCAAGTTATTACACTTTAACACCACACTAACCGCCGTCTCTAGAGATCATGTGGCTCCTATCCGGGTTGGTATAGATGTAGGTGGACTTTATTGAGTTGCAAAAAAAATACAGCAAGAGCAGAATGACAAATGAAAAAATTACAAAGCTGGTGTTAACACATAGAATTTGCAACAAAATAAAGTAATATATACAATATTTTGAATAACACGGTGTGAATGAAAGAAAAATGATGGATGAAGATGATGACGAATAACATGAGGAATCTTACATCAATGCACAGGTTTTGAGTAACTTATTAGAGATGGAGAACCAATGCGTGTTAATTGTGGAATACAAGGAATAGAAAGATTACTATTAAAGATTTATGAGAAAGGAAGGACTTATTCAATTACAATACTCTTTTCGGTTTGCATTTGATATGACCATCAATAAGGCTCAGGGCTAGTCTCTCGTTGTAGCAAGCATGAATTTAGACGGGGCACAGAACAGAATGCCGTCTTTTACCCCCGTACCCGTGACCAGATCGGTCACTGATCGGTTTGATGGGCAAGACACGGGAATTTAATTTAAGAAAAAAGTAAAACAAAATAAACAAAAAGAAAGAAATATTTACACTATGTACAGCACAGGCATTTTCACTGTTACACTATTAGTTCGTAATTTCTTTTCTTTAGATGTTGTTATTCCTTTCTTTTCGAAAGGGGGGAATGTCCGGTAATGAGTCTTTTAGTTGAGCTCACTGGAAAGTTGAAGGCTAGGGAGGCCGGAAAAGATATCTGTTTTCGCTCATGAAATTGATAATCCCCCGAATTTTATGCCTGGAGACGAGGTTATTGGCGACTCTTTTCAGCCATTCTTGTTCGAAGTTTGGCGCTGGCTTCCTCATATGCCAAGACACTGTGTAAATACACTCCGTGGTATAGTGAAGTGTCGTGCCAATTCCACCACAGCTGCAAAAATCACTGTCAGACAGGTGAAACCTTTTGAGGTAGGCAGGGAAAGGGCCACGTTAAGGGTCACAGAGTAAACTGTGGACTCACGTTCTAAATGGACAACAAAAAAAAATTAACTTAAAATAAAAGAACAAGAAATCTTATGCACTGTCGAGATCTTCAGCAAATTAATTTAATTAGTTTTAGTTTAGTTGCATTTACGTCCCGTTTCCAAGCAACTATTTCACAAATTCAAAGAAACGATCATTGTGTAGTATAATGTCACAAGGTTCTTATATCTCTTTTATCTAGTAGATCAATATCATTCAAAGAAAGCCAAAAAACAAAGATAAACTCAGAGGGAATCGAAAAACCAAACAAGGAATCCATTCTAGTCCATTTCTTCAAGGGCTAAGGAATTTATTCGAAATGGAATCAAAATAATTGGGAACTTTTTCTGTAAGAAGCTTGGCATTACGCCAAATATAGCTTCTCTTAGCCCGAAATTTCCCAACAAAAGACAAAGGAGACCTGTACATCAAAAAGGATTATTTTAAAAAAACATTGTTTTAATTTTATATTTAAATTTTATTTTCTAAATTTCATTGTTTAAAAATTTGCTTTGTTGTTTTTGTTTAAAGTTTAAGTTAAAAATTTTTATTTTTTCAATTTATTGTAATTTTTCTAGTTGATTGTTTTTAAGCTCTTTTATCTAGTGCATGTTATTCATAATGTGCGTAGAGATAGTAAACAGTTCTGTTTATGTTTTGAACATGAATACTAACATTTAATAGCATTTTAACAATGTTCCAAATCCCGATTATACAGGCGGCAAAAATTACCAATTAATTTCCAAATTACAGTAGTAATTCATTTCGCCCCCCCCCTCCCCACACACATTTCTGAAATTTTCACCATTACTATAACCAATTCTATGCATGACATGCTTATTCTATGCCTATACAATTAATTATACAATTAATTTTATCACTTAAATATAACATTTTCTACATATTTTTATCTTATTCAAGAATACGAAAACAGTTTCTCTACCGACTCAAAGTAAGTCGCTCCGTTGGTTTGGAAAGGTTCTAACTGACATTTTCGCCGCAATTTAGATTATGAGTTTATACTATTATACTATGTTAGATCTATAAAATTAACTGACTCTAGTTTAATTCTAGAGGTAAATAAACTATCTACTAGTGTGTCACGGTTCTATCACTGCAGACAATACTTATACGTTCTAACTGCGTTTTCTCCATGAGAAGGTTCAATCCAATTTAATTTTGACCACTAATCAGCTGTATCATTAGTCTAAAAGGGTATGATTGTTTGTTTGAGCACTAACGAGGATTTACATTCATTATAAAAGTTTTGTGAACTGATTTAAATAGAACAAAGTTAAATTCATTGGCATAACAACATGGATAATAAGTTGGGCGATCTGGAAAGTTTGCCTGATTTATTCAGCGACACAGGCAATGAAATTGACTTCGTCCATTCCACATCAGTTGAGAGCATCGATATCAGTTTCATTCAGAGTTTCAGGTAAGTCTCACTATTGAAATATTTAATTATTTTGTAATACGGTATTTTTAAGGAGAATAATATTTACGATTATTATATTGCATAAACTATAATATACAGCTACACTGTTAGCATACTCTTTCTAACCACGCCCTTTATTATCAGCTAAACTGTTTTTTTTCCTTTTTGGTAACTGGAGGAAATAGAAAAGATGTTTAACGCTTAAAGAAGTGCCATCACCAAGCCAAATGAGCCGAATCAAACTAATATATATTGTAATGAAACTTCAGCCGGAATCGAAGACTTAAAAAAAATTGATGTTGAAAACACAGAGATTAATGAGTAAGTTTAGTTTTGTGATAGTTATATTTATTTGCAACTTTGTATTGTTGTAAATGTTTGATGTGCCCTTTGGAATAGACTACCCCTACGGAGTTTAAGAGAAAAAAATGAATAAAAGAGAAACAAAATAAATAAACTTTCATAAAGGTAAAGTTACTCTGACTATTATATTCTTAATTTATAATTTAAGTTTATTTTTATTTTGTTAAATATTTGACCATAATATGGTGATAGTTTTTATTATTCTTTTCATCTGGAAAGGGGAAAAATTTTTGACTTAAGAATAAATTCCCCTTTGGGCTATGTAATGCATGTCCTACCGTAAAAGATTTGTTTCAAAATCGATATTAATGATTTTTTATTATTTTTAGACTACAAGAACGTGACCAAACTCCAAAGAAAACTAGGAAAATCGTGGCTAATCCTATGAAATGGAAGTGTAATGCCAGGAAAATAGCTCACCAAACAGGCAAATATTACATAAGCAAAAGGGGATGGGAAATGTGCCAGAAAGAAGAGTGAAAACACTGAAAAACTGTAATTTGCAATGTACATTTAAGTGTGGTGAAACTATTTCAGACACAGAGCGCTCAGATATTCATGATTCATAATATTCCTTAGGCACAGCTGTAGGAAAAATGCATTTTCTTATGAACACAACGTGTTGATTGTTCACTGCAAAAACAAAGAGATTGAGAACGGAACAACGAGTCGAAACGGAAGAAGACGAAACAGATAATGAGAAGAAAAAAAGAAACACTAAGTCGTCCAGAAGGAAGTTTTCCTTTAAGTTACTTTTTTGTTAAGGGAGAGAAAATACAGGTATGCATGTCTTTCTACTTAGGAACATTTTCTATACAGTAAAAGCCAGTATACATTGCACATTCAACTATAAATGTCGAAACCAACACACCCACCAAAGAACGAACGGAAATAGTAGAAGAGTACCCAAAGGAGACCCAGTTTCAGGAATAGAACACATAAAATCCTTCCCCGTAGCGGAGTCCCATTACTACAGTGCTCATGGATAAAGAGAATATCTAGGTTCTCACCTCAGTATTGGGAAAATGCATGAATTGTACCTCCAACAGTTTTGCACCAAAAAAATAACTGCAGTTAGAAAATCAATGTACTACGGAATTTTTGTCACCGAGTATAACCTTGGATTTCACTCCCCAAAAGGCGACAGATGCGGCATTTAGGAGAATTTAAAAATGGCGAAGCAATCTCAAACACTGACGGACGGCAATAAATATGAATACGATGTTCTTCAAATTTCAAAAGTGAACATGCGAGAAGTTAGGAATGAGGAGAAGAAAAACAAAGATTTGACTGTATTGATATTTTACTTAAAAAATGTAATACCGACAACAAATGTTAATATTAGTTCTTTATTTTACCCGAGAAAAAACATCCACAACTTGAATGCGTACTACACGCCTAATAAACAAGTATATTGTGCCTTGTGGAGTGAAAATTGATTTGGCTGCTCTGGTAATGATATTGCTAGTGCTTTTCACAAAATACTGACCGTACTAACTGAGGGAAATGACATAACTGAGTTGATAACATCGTAGGATTCCTGTGTTCCACAAAACCGAAATTCAATAATTTCAAACTCAGTTCTACATTTTCTCACGGATAATCCTCAAGTAAAATCAGCAACTACGAAGTACTCTTTACCAGGACATTCATGCGTCCAAGAAGTAGATAGCATTCACAACAACAATGAAAACGCCATGAGCAAAACTGGCTTGTATTCTCCAATTGGATTAATTAGAATTTTAAAACAAGTCAATCCAAGACACCCATATCGTGTCATTCAAATGCGGACTGATGACTTCAAAGATTTTCAAGGAACAGCGAAGCTCTTAAATTATAAGATTGTGCCATTCACTAGTGTGGCAATTTTAAAATTTTCGAGAACCCTGCACACAGTGAATTTCAAAACATCCCACGAAAAATTGAAACCTGAAAATTCTGCAAATATCAAGTTTGCTGAGACGTCTATAAGAGCCTCGAAAGAACATATTAAACAGGAAAAGACCTCAGGAAACTGCAATTTTAGTTCGTTCCAAGTAACACATAAGGTTCAAAAGGCTGCAAAAGAAGTAAGTGATAAAAAAAAGAAATATATAAAAACAGCATTTCATTTCATGCCTGTTCGTGTCTTATAGCTATTTAGTGAAAACTTTGCTTACTTCTTAAGACGTTTATTTAACAGTAAGCGAATATTGAATTCAAAGCAGGATAAATGCTAGCGGACATCACAAAGACAGACGGAACCGACAAAAGTTAGCAGTACTACATCGTACCAGGCCTCAATTGCAACAGAATCACAGAGATGAGATCTAAGCCAGCTACGCGTTACAAATAACATGTCTAAAATTTAAGAGAGTTGCGCATGCGCTTTTGTCCAAAGTTTAAATCTAGAATGTGAATGAATGTAAGTGTTTTTCAGACCGGAACAATGCCTATACAGGTTTGAGAATATTATAATGCTATATTACATTTTTAATAAACCTTATAAACAGCGCCTTTCCATTTATCATGATACAAAATGTCATTTAATTATTAAATTAAATTTCCAATCGAGTTAGAACTTTGTACCACACCATTGTAATTTATATAATAAAAGTGTTACTTTGACAAAGGTCCATGTGCAGTTAGAACCATGTATCTTTCGCCAAAGCTATATCTGTTTTGAACAAAGTTCTAACTGCATTTTGCTGTGTTCGTAAAATGGTATGATTGATATATATATATATATTTAATTAAGTATGGAACCTCTAAATAATAGCCTTTTAATGCAATTATTAAAATATTAAGCAAATTAGATCATAAATAAAAAAGTTGTAAACGATGAAACCTTTAAACTCATTTTTCTCAAAACTTACTCGGATGCAGTTAGAACCTTGTCAAACAGAGGCACCGAAGTATCATTTTGAGTAATTTAAAATCCTTTTATGGCTTCAAAACTTATCATTATTATTAGTCTGCGTAGTAAACTCAACGTTTGAAACGTAAAGCTGGAAACATTGTTTAGTCATAAACACCATCCAAACTTCTTCTATTTTAACTCGAAAGAGTAACTAAAATTGAGAACAAAGACGCAGAAATCAATAACTCTTTATTTTCTCTACATCTCTCCGTTTCCTTTTTCGTTCTTAGATCTAGGGAAAAAGAACTGAACGAGAGTGAAACGGGAAAACCAATTTTCTTAGGATTTTCTTTACATTTTATGGTGATTTCTTCCTTTCTTCGTTGAATACTTCAAAAAGCAGTTGTCAGTGTCTCATTTAAGAAATAGAACAATGTATCATTTATCTTAAATATTCGTGCATTGTGTGAGGCTTCAAGAGTCACAATTCTATAAAATGGAAAACATTTATTTTAATTCGCATTGTTCTGGTTAATAAAGTTACTAGTAACATTTTGGAAGCTAAACTTGACTTTACTTCTTTAATTAG
>BGPR01001942.1:122639-146696 GCA_013235015.1 Araneus ventricosus | reverse complement strand
CTCTACAACCATTGGTTTGAGTCGACCCTCCTGGGTTCTGGAATGGAAAACTTCATGTGTGATACCTAGATTTATTGCTTATGAAAGTAGTCAAGAATATGTAACCCGAATGATAAAAAGAACAACATGGATTTAACTTTCCATTTATGAGGGGTGATCAAAAAGTAACGGGACAGTTTTCTACCATGAAAGCTAAAACATGCCGAGTGAAAACAATTGGCAGATAGTGATCTTGAACTCTCCCATTCATGCAACGGAAGTAACTAGGTGATCGCTCCCACCACTTTTATTCAACAGAGCTATGAATAATATATATTCTGTGCTGCAGTCCTAATTTTATGGCAGATAAATTTGAGCTGAGAATCGGCATCAAATTTTGGCAAAAGCTTAGAGATACCTTTGGTGACATTTATGGAAAGTTGAAGAAATTTATAGGAAATAATGTATGGCCCGCACAATAGTTCATGACTTCTTCAAACGTTTCGAACATGGCGGTAAAATGTAAAATGTGATGACTTGTAAAACATTAATAAACATCAAAACATCCAAGAAATTTGTTCATCTGTGCGTAAAAATCATTGACTCGCTATTCACGAGTTTCCTAAAGAGAAAAGAATTGAAGATTTAGATACGAGACGTGTATTTTCCATGTTTATGCCGAAACTGCTCTCAGCACTGATTGTCAGCCACACTCGATCTCCTTGAATGTGTTGAAAATGAGAAAAACTTTTATCAAAATGAATGTAACAGGGGATGAATCCCAAGTTTATGGTTATGATTCAAGGAGATCAAACAATCAAAGAGATCGAGAGCAGTTATCACCTTAACCATCTCTGTAGTATCAAATATGATGACAGCACAGTACATTTTTCAAAGCCCTACTACACAGGAATGGTGGAAGCTGCGACTATGAACCTTTCGGCACGAGCTTGGGATGATTCGAAGTCAATATCCTCTAAGCATTTTCACACTTCTTGTTTTAGTTTTTAGAATAGGACACCAGTTTCGATATTTTTTATCATCCACCGTACCTGAAATCTTTAACCTTTAGTCCACGGTGACTTAAACCAGAAGAACTGCGTTAAATGTGGGGAGTGAAATCCTCGCTTGTGTCTGGTGCAGCTGTTGTACCGACCCGTTTTCAAAGGTAAAACATTTTCTGGTACAACAGTACAACAACAGCCCGTAAGGAAAAGGTTAAATGCTATTTCCAACTTGTGCATAAATAACTCGGATTTTAGTTCCCTTAATGTAAGACTTACTTGATGGAATTCAGTCTAATCTTTCATTCTGTCATAATATCTTTTGAATAAAAATATACTTCATTGGGATAGAACGCCAAGATCTTAAACATGCAAATTTCAATTTATCTAATTAACGCATAAGATTAAAGGTGTCTCTCAAAGGATATTTATCATAAAAGTACAATGCATCGAGGCAGTTCCAAAAGTTATTGACAAATTTTCAAACTCATTTTAACGCACAAAGCTAACTGACATGATTAAAAGGTTAGGTCAGGACAGGAATAACTTAATATGATTAATAATTCATTATCCAGACACACATGCTGAATACTTGTCAAATACAGGCCCTTTAGAATAAACGAATCCGTTATAAGATGACTCTTCGCTCCAAGATGATGCTAAACTAATGTTCTAAAGTAATGTTTACATTATAAACTAATGTAAAATAAGAGTAGGTTTATTACATAGAACTTTCTTTTAAAATATGCTACAATTATTTTATCTTGATATTTAAATCTTATGGTCGCATTTTGTTATAATTTCTGAAGTTAGAATCAATTAATATATCATCTTTTAAAAATAAATCAAATTTCTAGGAGAACTTCGCATTTTAACTGTGTAAGCATCTTCGTATTGATTTTTGATAATGATTCTTCCATGTTTGTTTTTCATCCTTATTAAAAAGTGTTCAATTGAGCTATAAAGTATTAAATAACGTCTGGCTGTTGCTCTTGAGTATTTCGAAATATCTACGTCTTTGAAAACATATGTGAGTGAAATAGATTTGGATTGGCAGTTTTTCTTTTGAGACAGAAATGATTTTAGTCAGTAATTCTTCATTTGAAATAACTTTCTTTCCCATTTTCGACAGAAAAAGGAACTTTCATAATAATAACCTTTGATGAAATCACTAGAAAATACAGTTAAAAGTAATTTTACTGTCATCAGGATTTAATCAACTAAAATATGAGATATATTCGGTATTTTATTGTCAATTCTAAGAAGAAACTTTATTAGATAAGCAAACTTATTCTGATTCTTAGAATTATTAACCACTTAACTGAATAGTAACTGAATTAATTAAAGTAAGTTTAGCATTATGAAATAAATAAAAACAGTGGCTGCAGAATTTACTGTAGGTGATAGGCCATATTAGAATTAATCACAATATTAAACTTCGGTCGGGCGCAATACAAATGCTAATACGTTCGGGCGCAACTCATCTGTGAATTAAAAAGTTAAGTTTTTGCTTAGGCTTAAAGAAAAGCTTATCAAACTGTGCTATTCGATGATATAAAGCTATATTTGCTTTTTAACCACTTAACTGAATAGTTTTCTTTGATATCTAATAAGATGACCCCTCCTGTTTTGGAAAGGGGCTGTCGTTTTCATTCTTCTAAGGAGGCAAAGGATACTTAAGATGTTTATGGATCCTACATATTTTTTGTGTCAAATTATAAAGCTAATTAATGATTCAATTTTAGTTTATAAGACTAAAATTTCGGTAATTCGATGCACGAGTATTCTCGGGCTGTTAAGTTAAGCGGTTAAGTCCTAGCCGCCTTCGGCGATCATATAGTTCGCCCAACTTATTAGTTATAATGATTCAGTTACGTCAATGAAATTTAAAAGTAGCAAATTGTTAGTTGTCATCTTTTATTTTACAATATTTATTTAAAATTAAAGTTATCCGATGAAGTAATTTCCAATTGAAGTTTCTGAATATAATAAAATGTTTGTTTTTTGAAAGATGATAGATAAAACTGGAGATTCCAACTAATGACTGCATTAAACCCAGTAAAATGGTTAAACTCGTGAATTTTCTGAATCTTTTAGATAAAGCATCTCCAAAATAACTAATAAAATTCAAATGCATCCAGAATTAAATAGTAGAGGAAGATAATCGTCAGTTGCATCAATTCAAACTTCAAACATTGTCAATAGGTAAATTAAACCTGATATTCATAGAACTGTAAATTCATGCATTTATCCTCTGCAACTTATCAAATACTGATTTGAACTATACTATACTTATATATTGACACAATTTGAAATACATTTTAACTTCAAGTAAATATGGCATAAAAGTAAAGAAAAGGTATATTTGAAAAAAAATCAATAATCCCTAAAACTTGAGCCAATATTAGGGAATACTTAAAAGATTATTATGTGCAGTTAGAACGCATTTAACTGGCCAAAAAAATTAAGTGTTTTTCCAATGTTCCGGTGGTATTCTAATTACGTCCTTTGGAATATTGGTTGGGAATATAATTTGAATCACATGAAGTGTAAGTGTTTCATGCCCAAAATGCGTTAAAAATGCACGCATGTTTTTAATTTTTTTAAGAAATAACATTTGCAAACCTTAATTCCTTAAAAACTTCCTGCAGTGAACCTTGAATTTCGCACCCCGAACTCCACACTGTAGAACTTATTTGTTCTTTTTGTCCTTCCACCTTACCTTCGTTCCCTCCCCAACGGTCGGGGAAAGCAATCATAGTACCCTTGAACGACCTTGACAGCAGATCATGATAATTAAGAAACTTGTACAAATGAGATAAATTATCGTACAATATTCACACTAATGTTATTTGAAATATAATTGTTAGCACTTTATTGGCATAAAATCATTTTGTGCGATAATTCTTTCGGAAGATATTGGCAAAAAAATGGTCGAAAGATACGAAAATTTGCTTAATTCTTTTAATAATCAAAATTTAAATTGGAATTTGAAACGTTTTACATTCCTTTTCCTCTTGCACGATGTTGAATGGTCTCCAAAATTTCATGCTTCACATGAGTTTAAATAAATCCATTACGGACTTTCGAAAATATGCCAAGAAATGCTTTGATGAAATATCTTACCAAATGCTCAATATCCGAAAAAATTGCAATAAGAAAGTAGATGTAATATGACACATAATGCTTTTAGCAAATTATAATCTCAGAAATATGAACTGTTTAATAATGTGTAAGAGAAAAATAAGTTCCATTTTATACAAATATTAGTTTTAATATATATAATAAGCATAAAAAAACGAATATAGATCAAAAGATTATTACGCATATAATGTAGAGATCTCGAAAAATAAATATAAAATACTAGGAGCTTAAAAAAGTAAATTCCACTCTAACAATGTAGGTCAAAAAATACTGATAAGTTCGTTACAATACAATATGACACGTACATCACACTATTTCTCTACATAATCTCCCACTAGCTGCAGACATTGGATGTTGCACTAATTGTTTGATGCCCTGACGATAGAAAATCGCGCCTTGGTCCTTGAGCCAGCTTAAAAAGGCTGCCTTAACTTGGTCATGGTTGGAAAACTGTCTTCCACCCAAATTTTCTTTGAGCTTGTCGAACACCTGAAAGTCGCAGGGTGCCAGATCGGGACAGTACGGTGGATGCTCCCAGACCTGCGAAGCAAGACCTGTGTTGTGCGTGCCTTCTGAGGTATTGCATTGTCGTGCAAGGGGACAATTACTTTGCTTAACTTTCCACGTCTCTTGTTTTTCACAGCTTTTGCGCAAACCTCTTAGTATTTAGCAATATGAGTAAGCAATAATGGTTGTGCCCTTCCGCATAAACTCGGTGCAGACAAGTCCTTCGGAATCGAAAAAAACAGAAGCCATGACTTTACCCGCTGATGGGGGGACTTTGGATTTTGTTTTCACAGGCGATGATGTGTGTCTCCATGCCATCGACGCTTTCTTCGTTCCTGGTGTGAAGAGAATGCATCTATGTCTCATCACCAGTAATTATACTGTGCAACATGAAAAATGTCCTTTAGATGAAAATATGTGTTTCTTGTATATTTTTTGGCTGAAAATAACGAATCTGTAATTATTTTTTTGTTTACCACGCACCATTTTTCCAAAAATCCACATTTTAGCTACAAAAAGCCACATCCGTAAAAAGTGGCCTCCAAGAAAAAAAATCATTCCTGGCACCAAAAACATATCACATGAACCACTTGTGAATCCGGAATTTGTTTTTCTTCCACCATTGCACATTAAACTCGGTTTGATGGAAATATTTGTAAAAGCTCTGGACAGAGAAGGAGTGGCTTTCTTGCATCTCAGGAACAAATTCAAATATTTAAGTAATGCAAAGGTAAAAGAAGGGATGTTTATTGGCCCACAAATTAAAGCAGTCTTTCGTGATGAAGAGTTTGAAAAAAAAAAGTGTCAGAAGCAAAAAAAGCAGCCTGGCTGGCATTCAAATCAGTGTGCACACATTTCCTTGGAAATAAGAAAGCTGAAAACTATGAAGATCTCGTTGGTGACACGTTGAAATGCTTTCGTGTCATAGGTTGTAATATATCATTAAAATTACACGTTTTCGACTCACATCTGAACTTCTTTCCTCAAAACCTTGGCGCAATTAGTGATGAGCATGGGGAAAGATTTCGCCAGGACATCTCTATGTTTGAAAAGCGTTTCAGTGGACGATGGAATCGAAGTATGCTAGCTGAATATTGCTGGTCTGTTATCAGAGACACACAATCAGATGCCTACCAGAGGAAACGGCAAAAAAAAATCATTTTAGTGTTTGTGTTTTCTGTAATCAAGCCTGTGTTATATTTTTCTGTAACCAATTTGTATAAATATAAGAAGTATGTCTCCTATAAGACCGGTACGTGATGGACCATTTTGGTTTTGATATATGAATCAAGCACCTTTGTTTATACTGAATCACATAGTTTCATATAACGGACAGAAAAAAAGTTCAAATTTGTTGTACAGTGTTATAGGCCTTACTTAAAAATTACTTAATAAATTCTTTTAAAATCACTTTATTTACTATTCGATTTTCTCTGCCATTTAATTATTGTTATTATTAAATATATCTTTTATAGCTAAAAATACAAAAGTAGAGATGTCATAACAAGTTTTTAAAAATTGTTTTTAACTATAATGAAAATCGTAGCAACTTTTATTACAGCAACAGTCTAAATTTTATTGCTTTACTACTTTTCTTATACTACAGCGGACGAACAGTATCTGTCTACAAAAATCGTAACATTTTGAAATTTTTTTGAGTATGACTTGAAATGGGAACTCTTACTGGAAGGAACTTTGCTGGAAGGCTTCTCGTTTCTTGACATTTAATAAGCAGTTCGTCGCAGGAAAAGTTTCAACAACTGTCTTGTAAAATTTTTTTATTTTATTACTTAACTGAATTTTTAGCTGCAATTTTTTTTATAAGTTCAGAAATCATTCTGTTATAGAAGCGGATGCTGAAATGCAATAAGTTTTGAAGTATTTATTTTTTTATTTTATTGGTATAGTGATTACAATTTAAGAATCGGTATTAAACATGCATTTTTAAGAAAAACTGTTGCTTGTTTATTTGCTAATTTGCGAAAGTAAAAACAGGTGTTGAGGCAGCCCTAAACTGACTCATAAGGAAATTATAAGTTTAAGTTCCACTTTACAGAAGAGTATTTGAACCCAACGTGAAAAGATTTCTTTAAAATAATAGGAATAAATAAATAGTGTTTGCCAAAAATATAATCATGTATAAACGTAGGACTACGTTCCTCCCATTGAGGTCTCAGGAAGGAATTTGATTCACACGCCACAAAAATTGTTGTATGGGAGATACTCTATATCTCTGTAACTATATATGTTAGAAACATAACTAATGTCTTATTTTAGAGATAAAGGGTAACAACAGAAGTTACAGAAACAAATTTCAAAATCGAAATTGTAGTTCAGCGACTACTGAGTCGCAAATCTGGGCAAAAATGCTCATGAATTGGTGACGCGATCCTCTATATCTTGGTAACTACATATGTTAGAAACATTATCCTAGTACTCTGTGGAATTCATATGTTGATTAAAATTTTACAAGAAACAATAATAGTCCAGAATATTATATTATGTATCTTACTTTTTATGTCACCGACCGATCCTACACAGAATTGTAACCTAGCCACGCACGATTGAAGAATTCAAAACAAAAGAATTGACGTTGTAATATATTTTATTAAGAAATAACACAATTTTCATTGTAACCTTAGTTTCATTTTATTTCGCCAATTTTCCATACTTTAGTATTTCAGAGAAACAAAAGAGAATTGAGAGCGACTTCGAGAAACAAGAGTATCGCGAGTAATTTCGAGAAACAAAAGAGTATCGCGAGTGACAAAGAGAATCCGAGAAGCTTCGAGAAACAAAAGAGTCAGGCGAGTAAAGTAGTCCTACGCCTTTAAGATCAGCTGTTGTTTGAAAAAGACAGCCTCCCGTCATTTTTGTTATATGAATTAGTTTCATCGACATAAAATATTAAATTTATTTTTAATGAACGAAGAAACAAAGTTTTTGCTTTTTCTCTGTATGTTAGATATTATTTAGAATTAAGCTTTGTCCTAATTGTACATATTTTAAAATATATGGTGACTCATCACTACTGTAACACACTTACGAGAGAGGTACGGAACGGAGGATCCACAACAAGGATTCGCATTGTTCAAATCATAAAACATTGCGGGGTCGCAAATGATTTCTCTATGCAGTAATGGACGTTGTATAGGAATTGTTTGCCTGCAAAGTTTTGTACCGGCAATATTGGATATCACTGCTTAAAGCAGGCCATTCATATCTCTTCCAAAATGGAAATTTTGGAACACGAGAAGGAAAAATCAATCGTCAAAGTCAAAAACCTATGAGATTTAGAAAAAATTATTCAAAGCGACGGGTTTCCAACGAAACCAAATTCCGGTAGTTCGTTCGCCGCTTCTAAAAGTAGACCCTTTGCGAGGGTAGTCGGCACTTCAAACGATTTGACTACAGTTGCACCTCGAGTCGAGGGTAGAAATGAAACTCGAAATCTCCCGTGTGGGGGAAGGGGAGTATTGGTGGCAGGAATTCTGCGACCTTCAGCCTTGTCTCAAAACAAACTTTGGAACATCAAGTTAATGACATGCTTGGATTTTTGTATTAAAATGGGTGAGGAAAAAAAGTCTAGGGCCAAATGGATGGTGTTGGCGCCTGTATTGCAAAGATTTGTGTTTAACTGCAACCCCAACGCCAGTTTGGCGGTTACTCTGCAAGAATGTTTGTTTTTGTCAGATTGGCTTCTGCCATTCGTTTGTGTTGGTCGGATGTCTCCATTCGGGAGCATCATACTCAATAAAATCAACCTAAAAAAAACTAAAACAATCAACAACTAATCAACTAAAAATTATGGAATTCGTCTAAATCAATTGTCGATTTGTAATTAAAGTCCATTAATCAAACGGATGAAACATAAAATTGGTCCAGTCGCGCCAACTGAAAAATCGTGAATTTGTTTGAAAGAAGAAAAAAAAGTATGTCGGTCTCTTCAGACGACGTTTCCGTTTAATTGACCGTTGGCTCAATTAGAACGGTAGTGCAACCTTCGTTTGACAAACTTTCAACCTAAAACAAATAAACTGCAACTGCATTTGAATGACCAAGCTTCAAACAGTGACATTTTAATGATACAAAGCAAATTAGACAGTGTGCTAGAATTATGTGCAAAAATAGAATGCTTAAAATTAGATTACGGTAAAACCAAAGTGTATGGGTACATCTCTCGCCAAGCTGGTGCCAAATCATGAAAAACACGCCAAAAGTCATCCATGTTACCACATTTACCATGTTAGCGTCCAACATTGGGTTATCACATTTAGCGATTCTTCGCCAAAAAGAATTCAAGTTTGGCGCCGTGCCGTACACTTTGATTGGGCCTGGATTACTACGATGTTACCGAAGATGAAAAAATAGTGGATAATGACGCTGAATTCGAAAAGAGGGAAGATAACTTGGAATATTTAAAGGTAAGCTTTCAGAAAACATTATTCCAGTTGAATACTGATGAGAATGTTCAAATGCATAAAAGTAGAATACCTAATGAGGTTTCTGTAAAACTGCCTGATGTAAGCTTACCTGAATTCAATGGAAATATTGATAATTGAAGTAATTTTAAACCACAATTTGATAGTTTAATAACTAATAATTACATCTTAAATGAAACTCAAAAATTGTTTTATTTGAGATCAGTGTTGAAAGGGGATGCTAAGCTGATGGAAACTCAGGAAGATACCTTTAATTCTTTGATGAAGGTATTAATTGATAGATATGAAAATAAACGCTTAATTCTTAGCAATCATATTTTGAATATATTAAATATTGAAAAGATTCATTTGGAATCTTCTAAAGACTTGAGAAATCTGGTGGATACAATAAATAAAAGTTTAAGAGGTTTGAAACTTCTTGAATTAGAAGCAAATGAATTAGTACACCAAATTCTAATTAATGTCGTCATTCAAAAAATTGATAAAGAAACTCGAAAACAATATGAAATGTCTTTAACAACTAATGAATTGCCTAATTGGGATAAGTTTATTGAGTTCCAGCGAAAACGTTCGCAAGTCCTAGAAAATATAAATGGAACTCATCAACAAACAAGAGTGAAAATAACAAACTATGCTAAAAATAAAAACTTTTACAAAGATTTGATTTAAGCAAGAAGCATAAACTTTGCCTAAATTGTCTGTATAATTCCCATAAACTTGCAGATTGCAAATCTAAATATTGCTGCCCCTTTTGCCAGGGTAAACATAATCGTCTTTTATGTCGAAATCAAAATATTTCTCAAAATAATAGAAGTGCAACAAATGCAGATATGACGCCAATATTGCAGACGGGCGAGACACCGTCCCTTTCGCATCCGGCGACGCCCGACCGTTCGACCCTGTCGTGGGAGGAGAATCAACCTTGCATACACTTTCGTCAACAAATAAAATAAAAATTGCTGCGCTTCTTTCAACAGCTGTTGTGTGGGTGTATTCTCCTAGTAGAAATAGATATGTCTAAGGAAGAGTTCTCCTCGACTATGGATCCCAATCAAATTTTTAATGCTTAGTTCACTTCAGATTTGGGTTTAAGTAGGCGAAAAATAGATGTTCCAATAATCGGTTTAAGCGGATCAACAACAAATGTAAAGTGGATAGCTAGTACTATGATTTGTAATGGAAATTCATCCTTTTCATCTTTAATAGATTTGTTGATTGTTCCAAAAATAACAGATTTCGTGCCATCAAAATTTCTTAATAGTGCGCAATTAAATATACCCAAACGTCCGGAATTAGCGGATCCTAACTTTGATAAACCAGCAAAAATTGATATGCTTATAGGAGCTGAACTATTTTTCAAAATAATTAAAGATGGGAAAAATTGAGTCTTCTTCAAATTTGTTATTTCAAAATTCAGTATTTGGGTACATAGCAAGTGGAACCGTCTCATCGTATAATTCCGAACAATTTTGCGGTTTAATTTCCCAAAGAGAAAATATTGAAAGTACTTTACAAAAATTTGGGAAATCGAAGATTTGTCTGCCGACCGCCCATTAAACAAAGAAGCAGAAATATGTGAAATAAATTTTCAAAAAACTCATTGTCGTGATAAAAATGGTAGATACATCGTACAAATGCCCTTAATTGAAGAAGATTTAAATTCCTTAGGTGATTCGAGAAAGGTAGCAGAGAAAAGGTTAGAACAAAATGTTAGGAAGATTAGCAAAAATTCAAGTATGCAGAAACTTTATAATGATTTTTAGAAGAATATGAAAATTTGGACCATATGGAAAAAATAAATAATGAAAATATATCTACAATAAATTATTACATGCCTCATCATGGCGTGTTTAAACCAGACAATACCTCTACCAAACTTAGGGTAGTTTTCAATGCACCGTCGCCAACAACAACTGGTAAAAGCTTAAATGATGGGTTGCTCTCTGGAGAAATTAATGAAGACGTCTTTAATATTATGTTAAGATTTCGAAAACATCAAATCGTTCTAATTGCAGATATTCGTCAAATGTTTCTCCAAATGTTTCCTCCCCAAACAGACTTGCTCAGAATCCTCTGTGAAACAAAAGAGGAGGAAGAACCAGTTGCTTATAGACTGAAAACTGTCACTTACGGAACTAAGTGTGCACTTTTCCTCGCAACAAGGGTCTTAAGGCAGCTGACCATGGACGAAGTTAAAAACTTCCCATTAGCATCTGAAGTTGTCCTTTCAGATGTCTATATGGTCGATATAGTTACCGGATTTCAAGACTTGGGAACCGCTGTAGTATTAAAGGATCAACTGATTAATTTATTCAACACCTGTGGCATGGTTCTCCATAAATGGAATTCGAACTCAAGAGAACTTTTAGACCTTAAAAACGAAAATTTAGAAATCTCGTTTAACCAAAAGGAAGACTCTACAATCAAAACTTTGGGAATGGCTTGGAAATCAATTGAAGACCAATTTATCTTCAAAGTTTCCGTAAAAGAACAAACTGTCTATACCAAGCGAGATGTTTTGTCCACCATAGCCGAACTCTTTGACACACTGGGACTCCTAGGCCCTATTATCTATAAGGCAAAAATATTTCTTCAAAGGCTTTGGTTAGAAAAAGTAAACTGGGATGACCCACTTCCAGAAGAATTTGCTAGCGATTGGACTCGATTTGTTTGCAATTTGAAAGAGATAGAAAAAATTGAAATTGGTAGGTACATCTTAAATTCGCAACCTGAAAGAATTGTTCTTCTTGGCTTTTCGGATGCTTCTACTCACGCTTACGGTGCAGTGCTCTACCTTTAATGTCATGCAAAAGGTAGCACTCCACTCTCAAAACTTCTTGCCAGCAAATCTAGAGTAGCTCCTCTGAAAACAATATCAGTACCTCGTTTGGAGTTATGTGCATGCTTACTTCTAGCTAAACTTGTCGAAAAGGTTCTTTTGTCATTGAAAATGAATATCGAAGAGGTAATTTTATTCTCAGATTCGACTGTTGTCCTAGCTTGGATAAATTCACCTCCCCATCAGTTGAAAACCTTTGTGGGAAACAGAGACTCCAAAATTCAATCGTTGACAGAACATCATCAGTGGAGACACATTTCGTCGACTGAAAATCCTGCTGTCATCATTTCTCGTGGTGCTGATCCTACCGACCTCAAGAATTTTAACCTTTGGTGGACTGGTCCAACGATATTTATAGAAGAAACGAACAATGACTTTTCTTCCAGTGCAAACCAAAATGGACTCCTTCGAGAAGGAACTATATTCATCTGAACATAAACAGTTATATACAAAGAACTTAGTACTTTCTTCGGACAGTGACTTCATCACCCAAATTCTTTCCTTAAGTAATAACTTTCAAAAATTAATTAGAATTCTTAGTTTATTTTTCAGAATCCTGTACAACTGTAAAACTAAGGAGAAAAGGTCTGGGTCTATAAGTGTGGAAGAATTTCAGCATGCTAAAAAGTATTTAGTTAAAACCATACAGGTAAATGTATTTAGTGCTGAAATTAATGCCTTAAAGAAGAATGAAACCATTAAAAGAACTAATGTAAGTAATTTAAATGTTTTTCTTGATGATGACGATCTCATTCGTGTTGGAGGTAGACTTACTAACTCAGAATTATCTTTTGATGAAAAACATCCTATTTTGCTGCCTCGAGATCATAAGTTAACTGATATTATTATGGAGCATTTTCACATAAAAAATTTGCATGTAGGTGCGCAAACTTTACTTCATCTTGTTAAGCAAGAATATTGGCCTTGAAATGGGAGAAATAATGGTAGACGAATTGTGCAAGAATGCCTTAAATGTTATAAAGCTAAACCCAAAATTTAAGAGCAAATAATAGCATCTTTGCCTAGGGAAAGAGAAACAGTTATTTCCCCTTTTACCAATACTGGTATAGGTCTTTGTGGCCCATTTTATATTAAATATAAAAATAAACGAAAAGGTATATTCAATAAAGTTTATGTAGCAATATTTGTTTGTTTCTCTACTCGAGCGGTTCATTTAGAAATTCTCACCGATTTAAATTCTGATGCCTTAATTGCCACATTAAAAAGTTTCTTTGTTCGTCGTGGCATTTGCACAACAATATTTTCGGACATTGCTACAAATTTCGTTGGTGTTAATTCGGAACTTAGAAAGTTTTACCCACTATTTAAAAAACTTCCTGATAATCTAGCTTCGTATTTGGTTTCGCAAAAAATTTCGTGGAAGTTCTTGCCTCCTAGATCTCCTAATTTTGGCGGTGCGGTCTCTGGGAAGCTGGAGTTAAATCGTTTGAACACCATTTGAAAAGAACCGTAGGAAACTTAAAATTAACTGTTGAAGAATTTTTAACAGTTCTAAATCAAATTGAAGGTGTTCTTATTAGTAGGCCACTCATTCCATTATCTTCCGATCCAAACGACTTTTTGACTTTAATACCAGGTCACTTCTTAATAGGTCGACCATTCCGGAACCTCAATTAGTTAATATTCCCAATATCAGATTTTCTAGCTGGCAAAAAGTAAAAAAAAAAATTGTGCCAAATTATTTGGCAAAAATTGTCCAGAGGTTATCTAAATAATCTCCAACAGCGCGGAAAATGGAAATTTCAGAAAAATAATATATAAGAAGGTAGTCTTGTATTTTTAAAGGACGATAATCTACCGATTTGTTCTTGGTAAATGGGTAGAATTCATGAAGTAATACCAGGAAAAGATGGAAAATTACGAGTTGTATTAGTCAAAACAGCTAATGGTATTTTTAAACGTAGTATTGCAAATGTATGTTTATTGCCTGTAAATACTACCTAAATTTGTATATTAATTGAATTGTTTTCTTACTGTATTCTAAGTGAATGTCTTATATTTGTATGGTAAATATTATTAGTTACATTATTTGAATTTTTGAATTGCTTCATTATATAATTTATTAACAACTATTGTAATCATTTGTTGAATTAATTTGTTTGAAATAATATTTCAAAGTCGGGCGGTATGTTGGCGCCTCTATTGCAAAGATTTGTGTTAAACTGTAACCCCAACGCCAGTTTGGCGGTTATTCTGTAAGAATGTTTGTTTTTTGTCAGATTGGCTTCTGCCATTCGTTCGTGTTGGTCGGATGTCTCCAATCGGGAGCATCATACTCAATAAATCACTAAAAATTATGGAATTCGTCTAAATCAATTGTCATTTTGTAATTACAGTCCATTAATCAAACGGACCAAACAGATGGAATGAACTACAGATGAATTGCCGGCTTAAGAGTTCATCCAAAGCCACCTCGCCTGGGCGGCAGGGAATATTTTATCTTTCTACAAAGAATTCTCCCAGAATTTCCCTACTCAGGATATTTCTTAGTCGCTGTGACATCCGTTGTGATTCCGACATGATAGACGCTTCCATTCATTTTACCTATGAATTTCGGCAGCACGTTGAGTTTGGATAGCATTGTATCGGGCATGTTAGCTAAGCAGATTGAACTTTTTCGATCTCTTTTTCACAGTTATATGAATTCGAAGGTTTTATTTTAAAATAAAAGATAATACTCTAGAGAAATGTTCGCTAGTACGTGTCTGGAATTGTTTGTTGGGCTAGTACGTGTCTGGAATTTGTTTTCAGAAGATTGCGAATTTTTACGTTTTTCTTTCATTGTTGACAGTTATACTTATTTCAGTGATTTCACAATTTTAATGAATAACATTTTAGAAATGTTTTTTCTGAAAAAAACGAGAACGCATTCTTTTGTAAAATATTAATTAACAACGTTTTGTAATTGATAAAATTACAATCAGTTGAAATCGTATTTTAAAGCTTAAGCAAATAATTTCTGAAAAAATTAAACTGTTTCAAACCTAATGTTTCTTTATAAATTAAATTAGAAACGTTCAAAAATATATGAACAGCTTCTTTAGAAATGTTTATACATATTCTATCAGTTTGGTTTCAACATACACACGGTTATAACAATACATGTTAGCAATGAGTTCGGAGAGTTGTATACACAAACGGAAACATAATTTCGGAATATATTTGTTCTCGTTAAAATGTATAAATTATTTGTGTTATTGAAAAAAAATCCTTCTTTGTAAGAAATAGATAGTGCTTCATTTTATTAAATGAAATTATTCTGATGTTGTACAATATCGATAGAACATTTGTCGTTCTTTTTTTATTCACAGCTTTCAAATAAATTTTGATTTCCATTGCGATATCTCTTTGTTTCTCGGTTATTCAAAAAGGTAGCTTTTAAAAATTCCACTTCAGAGAGTATGGAAGTAAAATCCATCGAAAGTTGTTTCAAATCGAAGATTATTTTTATTTTTATTAATTTTGTTTTTCAGTTTCCAGAATCTAGAGGGAGAATATTGTTTCATGAATTTTTGATGCCTTTAAAGTCAGAATTGTTGCAAAATGTTTGAAGTTAAGAATAAAGTAACAGTTGAAAATCATCAAATGAAATCTAGAAGTGATATTTTAACTTTCAAATATACACTCAAAACTTGAAAATGTGGAGTATCGTATTACATAACTCCTCTTATGTCGGAATGATTTCTGTGTGTCCATACAATAATAATGTACTTATAATTATGTACTAAATTCGAAGTATTTAATAAAAAAGAACATTTACAACAAGTTTCGAATAACAGAACAGAAATATAACAAATCTCTTCAACAAAAGGAAAGCACTTTTCATAAAGAAATAGAAATGATTGTTTTTCAATTATTTTTATTTCCATGCAAAATAATTGTGTTATAGATAACAGTCTCTCAACAAAATTATAATTATTCCAAATGTATCTCTACCATTTTAATTTATGTTAAAGTTCTCGTTTTCAAAAACATTTTAATTACTTGGGAATTTCTTATATTTCTAAACATGCTTTATCATTCAAATTTCTTTCGAACTAATTGTGAGAAAAATGGTAATTTAGAATTGTAATTCTGCTCTTTATCAGATATATACAAAGAAATATTATGAGTGCACAGAATTTTTTCTATATTATGCATTACATGGTGCTTACACTTTCTATGTATTATTGGTGGTGTCTAAAATTTTTCATAAGAAAACTTACTACATTTTTATTATCAGTAAGTATGGTAATTTCTGAAAATTTTCATTAAAATTTTCCCAAGCATAAGATCAAAAAGTAGATAAAAGTTAACTTAGTTGCATGGTAGAGAAGCGTCCTATATCTTGGACAGAACTGTATCTCAGACAATTATCGATATATCAAAACGGGAGAGTAGAGAAATTTCATTTCCCTCCCCAAATGTTCAATTTAGAGTGGCAACACTGTCACCTTGCATGAGGTCATCTGACCTCATCAATTTTCAGGAGATACTTGGGCATACTTGTATCGGATGCGGCGTAAATCGCTGGAGGTTTTGATATTTTCTCCTTTTCTTCAAGGTAAGATATTTTTTTGTATTTCACCTATTCCTCTTTTAGCTCCAAATCTAACATACACTTGAATATTTTTTTATCTATAAAAGCGCATCATCGTCTGTGCGGAAATTATATAATATGAGAATGCGTGCTCAAAAGGGTGCAGCGAAAAAAACTTTTCTTTTTTAACTTACAAAAGTGCAGAAAAGTTGTTTTTTGATGGAAAAACACAAAAATAAAAGTTGATGGTAATCGGATCTTGAGGTGCCCCAAGTACGATAAAGTTTCATAATTTTGAAAACATTTACTCTATTTCAACAATTTTTTTCTAATTTCTCATTTAAAATATAAAAGCTCAAATTAAATATATTGCACTTTTTATTCCTTTTTATTAATGAAACAACGTTTTTAGGGGGTTCAAAGCCTATTGCGAGTATATAAAAATATTAATTATTATCCAAAAATGTGCAAGAAATCGACTTTGAATAAAAAGAAAATACTGTTTCTAATCTGGAATTATATCTCTGTTATGCTTTTAACTGACAGAAAACGCTTACAAGTACTTTAAGCATCCTCGTTATTTCTGTTGGGTAACAAAATATATTTTGGGTAACCGACAACGAATAAAGTTCCCGGGGAGAATTTTTAGTACTGTGAGGTGATATTTGTTTGTGGAGCGAATTCTTGCCAGTTCAAGAAATTTAATATTTTATTTTCTTACAGCCCATATTTTTCTCTTGTATTAACTACATAAAAAGAGCAGTAAGAAATGTATATATTTTCCTTAGATGCGAGTGAAAAATGGCATTTTGAAATATATATGTAAATATAGGTCGCTTTTGCTTAGTTTTATCGTTGAGGATAGAATATCTCGCATTTATTTATAAAAGAACCTCTTCCTCTTGACGAATTTGATCCAAAATCTGACGTATACATACAATTTTGGCATAAATACCAAATATCATTACTTTTGTTCGTTGTATTTTTTAAAACTATCTTGTTCACATACAAACAGACCCAATTCCGAAAACGTTTCTTTTGGACTCAAGAATGTCTGCAGAGTGAAAAATCACAAATTCTACAGGTAGAAGTTTTTGATGATTTCAATACTTTCTCTACGTATGTGCTAGATTGAGAAAAGAAAGACAGAAGAAATAGCAGTGAAGTATTTATGTTAAGTGGCGTCCGGGTCTTAATATAACTTTTTCGCCTCTGGCGGCTATTAGTGCCTTAGAACGTGTAAAAGGCGAAGAGTGAAAACGCATTTTGTTTGCTCCAACATCCTTCCGAAAGTGACAAAACGTTCTGACGTTGAGTCTCCATGACGCTGGGGACAACCATACCTTGCCCTTCGTTGTTTTAAAACTGATAAATAGATGTCAAACTAAGTGCCATTCTTACAACAAATATAACGAAAAGACTTGCTGAGAGTAGCATCTGTGACCTGAATCTATAATCCACACTAGATAGGGATGGAATGAGTGGACTGAAAGCCACCTACCGTGGTGTTAATTTTGTTCCCCAAAAAATTTCGGATGACGAGATATTCTAATAAGTCCATAGTCCATCAACTGTTTCATAACGCGGGGGAGAATATAGCAACTGTTACGATACAAACATCTTTAAATTATAGGTAAGTAAAATCGCTTACCTTTGTTTGGTCGTATCTCGTTTGCTTCATACTGGAGTGGCTTTAATCCAATCTGAAATTTCTCAGTTATGAGGCAGGTAGGAAGTCAGGGAGTAAATCTTTAAGAATGAAAATATTTAATAATGATTAAGTTTACATGATTAATTTTACATTTACAAAAGTTAGAAAAAGGGGATTACAAAAACGCGCGTAGCATAGTTAGCCGCCAAAAAAACGAAAGCAAGTACACAAAACCCTGGTGGCGGGAAGGAAAGTTCTCTTCAGTTAAAACTGGTTACAGTTAAGTTCAGTCCCTGGTGGTTTCCGACAGCAACTATGCATAACAACATGATCAAACAATTTCACTCATTTCGAAGAAAAACATACACAATTGTTACTGTCCTTATTAATTCGATAGCGTAAGAAAAAAACACATAAGGAATATTAAAGAATTATTTTTGATCTGGCAAGAATTCGCATCTCTAGCAAATATCATCTCACAGTATTCAACCACCTCCGGTTGAAATATAACATTTCCAGATAAAAATAAATATTAATATGAATAGACAGTTTCACGTGCCATTATAAGTCAAAATGCAAGCATTACATAATCAAATACTAGAATAAAGAACAATAAAGTTAACTTTATTCATTATATTTCATTGGCAAAACACAAATTCGTTACATAATAATTATTATATTCTTCCTATAAGAACTGAATTTAACATCTAGACTATCTTTAATCTCTGTTTTATTAACAATTTAGAACACGTAACATTAACATTATTTATTATCGAATCTATCGAGCTATCAACATGGCGATGTATCAAATCTTAACTGCGTCACGTTGTAAATATGTTTATATCAGCTAGAGTATTATGAATATGCATGCTAAATGTAGAATAAATAGGTGTTTATAAAGTTCCGCCAATTCATTCATCCAAAATACGCGACCTGCCACCTCAAGATCACAACAGTTTTCGCGACGAGGTAAAGTGCTTTGTCTATCCATATTTATTCGAAAGTAGTTTTGACATTTTGTAATTAATTCCTGATGGATGCGGAACAATTTAAAGAATTAATCAATGCTATGAATGGAAATCAACAACTGCTTATTGAGCTGTTATTATCAAAAGATAAACCAGAACTGACTGTTTCTAAAGAAGCTCCATTAATATAACCATTTCTCATACTCCATTCTTTGAACGCTATGAGTCTAAGAAAGAAAAATTTAAATATTATATGCAACGTTTCAAAAATTACTTAATGATGAAAGATGTTTTTTGAGATAAAGATAAATTACCTCAAATATTACTCAATTCTATCGGCGCATCGAATTACAACATCTTGGCGGCTTTAATTGCGCTAAAAGCTCCTAAAGAACTGTCGTATGTTGACTTACTTAAAGTGTTAGAAAATCGTTTAGCACCAAAGAGAAGCTATTTAGTTTCACGGCATTATTTTATCGACTTTTCAGAAACAGGATAGTTCCATTTCGGATTATGCGTCGTGATATTGCGGAATGGGAATTTACTGTTGATTGTGAATTCAGTAAAAATGTTTTGGTAGCTGATATTTTTCTAAGAGCACACCTTATTCGCGTTATTAAGGACAGTTCGATCAAAGAATAGATATTACAATCTGAATTAACTGATTTCAATGCTATTGTCGATAAAGCTATTGAGCCTGGAACGTCACAAATAAACAGTCGCGAATTATCGAAATCGAATACAACAGGCTTGGAAGATATCAACAAAATCGCAAAACGTAATCCTGAGTCGAAAAACGTAAAAACGTCCTTTGGAAATCAAACCACAAATCAGAAGGATTTAGCATCTAATTATAGTAAGGAAACTAAGAATCATTTCCTTGACTTCGAAAAACTTGGTATAAATAATTTGTGCCTTCGTTGTGGAAACAATTTTCATTTATCAAGAGAATGTCGATGAAATCCAAACAATTTGAAGTACTTGGACATGTACAAAAGGTCTGCATCAAAACAGTTTTAAATGCTAAAAGTTCAAATAGTCCAAAACTAGCAAGTAACCATGTGAAAACGTATCAAGACATTGGTGTAAATGCGACCATCAACATTTGTGATAACCCTACTTCAGAATTTGCAGCACATGCGGCGAAACATTTTATTTCAGTCAAAATTGAAAATCTTTTTAAAAAGTTCGAAGTTGACACGGGCGCAGGCTATACGCTCATACCGGACGATCGATTTAAAAGATTAGGTATAAAAACGCAACTTGAACCAACCGGAATCTCATTTCGATCCTATACTGAGAATGTATTCTTACCTCTCGGTAAAGTGCGAGTAAAAGAGGAAAACAAGGGTCACGTATCCTTTGAGGATTTGTATATAGCACTTGATGGATTTTGATCCTTTATTATCAAGAGTTTGAGTCGGTCACTTAAAAATTAGTCTAAATGAAATAGATCAAAACACAGACAACGAAAATCAAAATGAATCATTTTCGATCCAAAACATCATTGATACTGAAAAACATTTTCCAGAAGTATTCGATCAAAAAGTCGGCTGTGTACCAAATTTTAAAATCAAACTAAAATTGCGTGATGGAGCTAAACCTAGTTACAATCCAGAAGGGAATGTACCTTATGCTTTAAGGGAAAAGTTTGATAAGGAACTCGATTCTCTCGAAGCAGCTGAAATAATATCCAAATCAATTACAAGTGATAGGGGATCACCTTTAGCTGTAATTCCTAAGGGAGATGGAACAGTTTGAGTTTGCGTAGATTATATAGCTGGAGTTAAGGATCTACTTATCAAAATGTCAACTATCCAATCAAGAAAATCGATGAAGTTCTAAATAGTCTCAGAGATTCCAAGTACTTCTGCAAATTGGATTTATTTAAGGCGCATCTTCATTTAGAGACTGATGAAGAGAGCAGCACAATTTCAACGCATCGAGGGACAAATAAAATGAACAGTTTGAGTTTTGGAATTAAAACTGCCCGGCTAAGTTTAACAGGGTAATCGATCAAATTCTGAATAATTTACACAAAACTATAGCTTATTTCGATGACATTGTGTGGTCCGTGGTAAAACTAAAGATCAATGCTCTAAGAACCTTTCTGCTTGTCTAGAATGGTTAAGTGAGTATGATTTACACTTGAACATCAAGAAATGTAGATTTTTTCATACAAGAATTGAATACCTAGGTGATGTAGTAAAAAACAACAAGATATTACGATCACCATCAAAAGTTGAAGCTGTCATTCGAATGCAGCAACCAAGAAATGTTCAAGAACTTCGACAATTTTTAGGTTATTACTTACTTACTTACTATTCTAGATTCATACCAGATGTTTCTAATATTAACTATCCCTTACGTAAATTTCTTCGTAAAAATCAAAAATTTTACTGGAATAAGGAACGTGAGCAGACTTTTCTTCATCTCGAGGAAGAAATATCCAGTGACAGAGTATTAGTACCCTTCGATCCAGAATTACCTGTTACGTTGGCGACAGATGCTAACGTAAGGAATGGGAATGCTCTATTTAAAACATCGTGTACATTTATTAAGTGGAAGAAAACAGGTAAAGATACTAATACAGATGCATTAATAATATAATAGCCCAGATCTCTCGGTAACACTCTTATGTCACCAACAATAAACCTCGCGCCATAGCATTGCGAGATTTTAAACAGCATTATTTCATTGTTAGAGAACCTAAATTTCAGTCATTTTAAATTTAAAAGAGTAATTGTCGTTCTAATTTCAAATTTAATAGCTCTAAAATGGTGAAATAAAATTTTCTATCGATTTATATAAAATGTATCTCGCTATGATCAATAATTCCCGAGAAATTTTAAATTATATTAATCCTATATTTCAAATTAATTTCCGTTTCTTAATAGAAAGTAGTAAATTGCATCAGTGGTATATCATACGCGTGATATAGTTTGGACACCACGATGTATCTAATTATTTAGTTCAATCGTGATGATATAATTTGATAATATTTTTTGGCCAACATTAAAATTTACGCAAAGACATCTTAAGTACAAGGAAAATTGTTAAACAACCAAAAATACTTCACACGGAATGTTGTTTACCAAGAGGTTTTCTGAATAAAGAAATATGCAAATAAAAAAGAATATTTCCTGTCAGAATACATATGTTTATTTTTTTGTTTTCAATCAATGTTAAGGATTCTTGGTTTTCGGCGCAGCTTATCCCATTCGAGGATCTTGTGCCAGGGAAAGTCACATCAAATCAATCAATGTTAAACATTTCTCTCGCATATATATATCTATTTAAACACGTCAGATTTGATGGGAAATCTCTCGAATGAAGAGGCAATTTGCAACCGTCATACAATGAAGGGTGATTTTCTAGTTCTACAATGAACATTAAAATAGAGTTGATAATCATGCAGCAGCTTATTTTACTTCAACACAAAGAAAAACATGGTACTGGGCACTGGCATTTATTTATTAATGCGTTTGAAACAGAATTTGTTGCATCATGGATGTTCAATCAGCTATTTAGTCTGAGCCTGCATGATATTTGAAGGCATAAAAGAGTTGCTTGTTTGGGGCGTTCTATTCCAAAGAAACCATCTTGCAAAAACACTGGGTATTGAAGAGATAATGAAGATTATCTAAAGCTTAAAAATTAGCATGTTATTGTATAAAATCCGGAAAACCGACAAAGGAGATGTTTGCTAAAATCCTGTCATTCAAAATCAACAACTATCTATAAAGAACATAAAGCTGGACTACGATTAAGATGCTTTCCCCCATTCCACCTAAGTGAAAACGAATAGCAGTTGATTGCACCATTGTCCTATTTTTAGGACATCCTGTTACTATGAAACTAATAAAAGTTTCGGTAAGATTGTAGCTTTAGTGCTAATACGAAACACGCAACCTATCTAAAACAATCTTTTATTTAACAAATATTATACGAACCCATCACGAATAATAATACTAATAAATGGTACTAGTGATACCAATGATACTGACAAACAGGAACATAATACATTATTTATAGCACTGAAGAGTAGAAGAAGTTTTAGTTGGCGGGTTGCAACTACATCAGCAAAAGTCAGTTGGCCAAATAAATCAGTTCTTAATTAATTTTACAACCAGGATACAAAAAAGAATGAATGCTGGCAAAAATTATCTTTCCAGAGGCCATCTGATCTGGTTCCAGATCAGAAGGTTCTGTGTTCAGATCACGTCCGGATCACCACTGTAGCTTTAGAGGTAATATAAAACACGCAAGGTACCTAAAACAATGACGTTTATTTAACAAATACTAGACGAACACATCACGAAAAATAACACCAATAAATGTTACTGATGATACCAATAATACTGACAAACTGCACAAAATACATTATTTATAGTACTGAGGTGTAGAAGAATTTGTAGTACTTATTTCGCTGATTTCCATAGTGGCTCACGCACGGGAAATACATGCCAGCCTGGTTCCATAGTGGCTAGAGATACCGATCGCCATAAGTTTTTTGATTTTATGAGCATACATAGGCTTAGAGAAACACACATTTGAAGTTTTATAAAAGTTATTAATTTTTCAATGATTGGGGCGTTATGGGTTAAAAGATTGCTAGAAAAAATTTAAATTTGTAACATCAAAGAGGAGAAAACAATCTTAGAAAAAGCTTCAAAGATTCTAAAAGTTTTCTAAGGGATTTATGACTATTATCTTTTATTCATATAATGGCAAAATAAAAATAAAGAGAGAGGTGAAATATGTTAAGATCAACACTTAATACTATCACGAATATATTTTATCCCCAATCTTCAAATATGAAATGCCATCAATCAGTAGAACTGCATCAAGACAAAGCAAACATTCACACATCACAATCCACCTTTAATTTCCTGTAAAAAGTAGAACAAGAAATGGATATTAAGACATTCTTCATTGATATTCTTGCTAAATCTCCTGATGTATCTTCAATGGATTTCTGCA
>BGPR01001942.1:73992-121047 GCA_013235015.1 Araneus ventricosus | reverse complement strand
TAATTCAGGCATGTAAAAATCAAAGGCTAGCATGGGCAGAAATATACCATTGTTCTTCATACTAGTTACAGACACATACGAAAAAAAGTTTAAAGAAGAGTAAAATTATGTTCAAAATAATTCGGAAAACATTCTAAAGAAAAAGTAAAAGAAATTCGGAAAAGAAAATCCTAGAAAAAATATTTTAGGTAGAATTATTTCTGCCTCCCTAACATCTGAATCTATACTCTGATACCAATTTTCAATCCATATTGTCTGTTGGTTGTAATTATTTTGTAGGTGATGCAAGGTGAATTTTTCTTTCATAAGTGAAAATACTTCTTGAAACTAAGTGATTCGAAACAGGGAAATAAATTCTCATGGAAATTCTAATGCTTTCAAATCTGAATAGTAAAGTTTTTTAAAAAAAACATTTTAAACAACATATTAACTCTCTTCAATCGATCTAGAAACCAAACAATAGGTTTTCTATACGAGTAATTTGGAGCATCATATTAGAAAAAGAATTAAAAGTAAGTAACTAAGAAACATATTTAGGTAAGGGAAACTCGAGGTGGATAGTGTCAATGTGTTTGTTCCGAATCGGTTTGGTTTAGTTATATTATCGTCCCATATTGAAGAAACACGAGATTTTACGTGATGACGACACATGATTTATTATTTAAAAAATAATAATTATGTGAGTCATTTCTATTAACTTATTTATATTTTGTTTTGATATTTACTTTTCATTATTTTTTAACATTTTCACATATCATTGGATTATGTAATACATTTTTATGTACATGTTTCCTATATTTTATATAATTTATTTGCCCTTAGATATCCTTATGGATGTTTTATAAATTTTCATTCTATTCAGGGGTTAGTTTAGTTAGTTATGTTAACGTCCCGCTTTGAAGCAACACGAAGGCTATTTTGGGACGGAGCTTGTGATTTTGAACCGCGGTCAGATGACGAGGACGACGCCTGAGCTGGCACCCACTCTCCAACATTCCACGCCTCACCAACGGGAGGGCGTTTGGCCACTACGTATGATTTAGCGTGCAACGGGCCCCACACAAGGCTGATCTCCAGTGGAATCGAGTTTCGAACCTGGAACCCTCCGGCCCCAAAGCCGAGAACCCTACCACTAGGCCGCCTCGGCCTCGTTCGGAATCGGAGGATTGTGAGTTCGAAACCTGATTCAACCGAAGATCCAGCGTGCTTTATGTTGCACGTAAAATCTACCAGGAGGGTCAAACGTCTACCTGTTGGTGTGGCATTAAAGTTCGGAAATGGGATACTTGCTGAGATGTCATTGTCATCTGATAATGGTTGAACATTGAGAATGTTCCAAAAGAGGTATCGCTTGAAAAGCGGCATTAATCTAATTGAATTAAATTATATCATGGAAGAGAGAACTAGAAATATCGCGTAAAATTAAGGTTTTCCTAACTGCAAAAACTATAGATAAGAACTGATCAAAACTCTAAAAGGGACTTGGCACCCTAAGAATTTCGAAAAATCCATGAAAATATCGATTTTCCAATTTTGAGTGGAAAATGATGCTTGAACTTTCGACTTAATGATCTGAAAGTTTCAAAACAATCAGAGAAATATTTAGTGAGATATGAAGTTATTTTGTTTAACACGTTATCCCGGGCAACGCCCACTTCCAATGTTTAAATCATGTATATTTCATGTGCAAGTTGCAAAGCCACCTAATTTTTTCCATGAAAGCAAAGCAAGATAGTTGTTTCAAACAGTAGCGGTTTATTCTTTGTTTGATTACTGTTTTACTGCTTTCGCCTCTTACTATTTATTAAGCACAGTTGAATCATCATTATCATCACAGCTTTCGCTTCTCTTTTTGTTTGAATTTCTCACTGTCAATAAAATTGTTTTAAATTTTTGCTCTGTTATAATAGATATTTGATAAATAGTACTGCAGGTAATTTATTAAATATTTTGACTAAAAAAATATGGAAAAAGTTATTTTTTTCTAATTTCTTTTGAAATTTTTCTAATCCCTATATATGATGATGCTCATTAATAATTATGGTAATAATATATATAAAAAATGATACCTTAAGCCTCGATACCTGCAAATGTCAGGTTACTACCATAGAGGGGGAATCTCCTCTATGGTTTTTACTCTGAAAAAGAACTAGCTTGATATAAGTTGTTTTTATTATAATTTTATTGTGTTGAAATCTTTAAAGCTGTTTCTATCAGTTTGCGTTTTTCCATAATTGTGTCTGCTACAAAATGATAAAAGTCGATCTCTTTATTCTAATTACTTGAATGTGTTTTTCTGTTCACTCACAAATGCATGCTTGATATAATTAGTGATGGATTTGCAAAAATTGTGATTAGAAAATGTTTTTAAAATGTACAAAGTAAAAGATTCTGATATTTTCCATAAATGTTCAAAAAATTTTGAACAATTTTCCCCCCTCAGAAACTCATATAGATATCAAAATTCCGATCCCTATTTCTATTAAGCACATTGAGAGGTCCCTTTCAAAAACATTTGGGGAAAAATATTAAAAATTTCATGGGAAGAAGTATTTTAAAAAAAGGCTTAATTTTTTTAACAAAATAAAAAAAAAATTTTATTTGTAACTTTTGAAAATGAAAAGTATTTTAGATATTTAAATTTCTGTACAGCTTACATCTATCTACTGCAAAATTAAATAAGTTTGATCAAAATTGTAGAAAAAAGATTTTGGGTGCCGTGTCTCCTTTTATATGTATCTTTGTAGAACGCATTCTCGGGAAGTTAATGATGTTCTCTTCTTAATTCATTTATTGTAGGGATAAGAGTTATAATTTATAAAAAAATCACTTGGTCATAAGTAAACATTCCCATACTATAATATGGCCATTACTGTGTGTGGTCCATCATGATCGGCATAGCAACCAGTGTGAAAAAGCTTTCGATTACTATAGGATATGGAAATTGTTGTTATTAATTGTTATTATTTGTTTTATTACTGCGTGTAGTTGGATAAGTTTTGAGAAGGTTAATTTCAGTTTTAGTTCCATTGTTAAAGCTTAGGACAAAAGAAAATGGAAAGATTCGATCACTTATCATAGATCCCAGAAATTTTGGTTGATATTTTATCTGAATAAAAGAATAAAGTAAAGACCAGGAATTCTAAATAATAGAAAACGATTTTTAAAAAAAAGAATGATCTACTACAAGGAATGTGAATAAGCGAATTTATACTTTATTGCAAGAATAAAATTAGGTATTATTGGATTTTGTGGAATTCAGAAACTTAAAAAAATAACAATTTTAAAATGTATTTCTATGAACGAGTTTCCTGGTTTGTTTATTTTGGATTCACAGACCGTTTTCCGGTAAGCTTCCGATTTAAGAAATCGCAAAATCTATTTGGCCACTGTATCAAGCGCCAAGTTCGAATCAGTATGCAAAACGTTAAATTCCGTGTTCTTTGAGTTTGTATAATCCTTTCTCTTTACATCGGTTTAAAAACTCTCTTAAAGCATTTAAATTCGAAATGGAACTATTGAAAATTAGCTAAATCATTTGCTTAAAAATTTAATCGTCGGTGATTATTTAAATCGTATAGTTAAAATGTTACCACCAAACAAACCTTAGAAGTAGCCAAAAAGAGTGATATAGAATGATTATGCCAACCTTTCCAAAACATTAAGCTCTTATTTTAAGTAAACATTGAAAGCTACAACAATAGGAATATTAAATTTAATATTTTCAAAGTATTCTTAAGGCATAACATTCAAAGGATCCACTTTAAACATTAATTAATATCCTCAAGCAGAGTGTTGAAATTTTGATGATTTCCATTAACTTAACATTAATACCGGAAGGAAGTTAACGTTACAAGCGGGAATCCTACTTACACGCAAATAAGCAAAACTGAAAACTCGTCCATAAAAAGCATCTACTATTCTTTTTGGTAAATATGAAAGATGGTCGTAAATTTGCAGTGGTGTAAATATCACATTCTTTACATGCGATAGTCACTTAACAGCTTGTGAAGGGCATTTTATATGACTTATTATTTATAAAATGTTTAATTATCGATATATTATGCAACTGAATCGTTTAATTTTAGAAATTAGGAAATACCAGTGCTCGTAATGTTTTTCTTCTGTGCTGATCCTGTAAAAAAACTTAAATATGCAAAAATAAAATAAGAAAATTTTCAAATATATAATTCGTCATCTTTTATATTCATATATATACAATGATAATTAAAATGAATGGTATTATTCGTGATTCATCATATTGTGATTCTCTGTCAATCTTTACATATTCAAGAAACAATGAAATAATCAGCAAAATAGTTTTGAACAAAAAAAGTGAGTAAATCGTTCTTAAACTAAAGGACTTTTATCATTGGCGTTTTAAACATCAAATGGTGCTTGTGTAAAAGATTGATACTATGAATTTCCAGCATTCGAGTATGAGTTATTAAAATTCTATTTAATAAATTAATCAAGATATTTAGTAATGGACCATGTGACATTTTCGGTATTTAAAAAAATAATGAAAGAAAATATCGGTAGTTATGGTTATGTATTTTGATTCAATATGCGAATGGTTTCTATTTTTTCATAATAACAGAAATTAAATCAAACTTCTGCAGTGCCTTGGACTCCTTGAATATAAATTGAAAATTATTTTTTCAAGCGACATATATTCAGTACTGCTACTGCCACATATGATTTGATTACATATTCAAAAATTCATTTTACTATCTAAGTTTTATTGTTAAAAATTATTTTTGTTTTTTTTGTTTAAAGTTAAGTTATTTTTTAAATTTATTCTAATTTTTCTAGTTGATTGTTTTTAAGCTTTCATAAAATTTAAATTTTATATTTTATATTAAAGGAATCAAATATGTTTGATAAAACTTTTGTAAATTTACAGAAATAACCTCATAATTGTTACCATAAAATAGCAAAATATATATAAATAAATCAGTATTTTGACAAATTATTCGTCGGATACAGCTCACGGGAAATATCTTAGGATCACGAAAATGACTTAAATAATTATATACTTGAATTACTGTCTCTGAACGTAGAAAAACAATTAGATTGACGAAATATCATTACAAATAACTGTGAAATATATATTTATCTCGAAAAGGATGCTATCAGTTAAATATATTTTATGCATTTACTTTCATTATAATGAGTAATTAAAAATTATATAATTTCATTACTATTAAAACAATACATTTTGCTATCCCTTCACTAATTTTTTCATTGAACTATAAGACATTTTTTTTAATTTATGAGTTGCAGCAAATAAGCAAATGGATTCTATCTATCGAAAAAAGTAAATATTTCAGCTCTAGAGTTTACATTTGAAATAGAAGCACACAAACGCCAAGGAGAAACGCTGACGCTTCGTTGCCTGAAGGTTATTCGCCTCTTGACATTTAAACACACAGCCTCACAGGAATTACTAACTCAGTAGTTATTTCCTCATTTCTTTACCTCACTAAATTCCTAGCCATTATTTTTCTTAAAACTGCAGAACAGGGGAATTTAATAGAGGGATAAGAAAATAAAATTTGTTTTTATAGGATAATATTTTTTATATCAGTGGTGTCGATTCATACTGAAAGATAAATAATAATTTAATAATTTTCACTCATACAAAATAGGAACCAAAGTTGATAAACATATTTAACGTAATGTTTATATCATATCAGAAATTCTGGTTTTGTTTTTCATTAGAAAAACTGAAAAACAGTACAGAAATAGATGTTTAATATTAAAAAATTTGATGAAAAAACTTACATCAACTTTAATCAACTTAAAAATAATGAAATTTCCCTTAAAAAAGTATAAACAATTTTATCAGCATAACATTTAAGAATTCATGATGAAATTTTTTTTGTCTTATATGTCGATAGATCAATACAGGTCAGGATCATAGAACAAAAGAAATTTATTCCCGAAATATAGTAGATGGGCCAAACGTCTTCCCATTGGCGTTGTGAGAAAGTTAGAAGAAGGGGTTGCCAGCTCAGGTGTCGTCCTCGTCATCTGACTGCGGTTAAAAAATGCGAGGTCCGTCCCAAAATAGCTTTCGTGTTGCTTCAAAGCGGGACGTTAACATAACTAAACTAAACGAATCCCTGAATAGAAAGAAAATATATAAAACATCCATAAGGATATTTAAGGGCTAATAAATTACAAATAAATGATGCAAAATACAGGAAACATATACATAAAAATGTAATCTTAATAAAAAAATCTTAATAAAATCTATCATATTCTTAATAAAAAAATCGTGTTACGAAACCATTTTTCAATTCCTACTCTTAGTTCACACTCCCCCTATATATATTTATTTATATATCTTGTTCAAATTTTCAATCGTTATAAAATACTTTTTATTCATCCGCTCAAGTTCAAATACATTTTTTAAACTTGTAGTGGATGACACTTGATGTTGATACAGTTTTATCAAATTGGTTTTTTTTCTTTTTTTAAAATTTTTCTTTGTTGACCTAAGTAGGAATTGACTTAATTTTTTTTTTATATTACTTGTTATTATTACCTCAGCGATTATTAAGAAACTTTTTGAATGAATAATGTGAAGCATCCTTTGTTTCATCTCAAATTTGCCTTTAAAAAAATGGTTACATATTGGGAACTTAAGCATTTTTTAAAATCGATTTATAATGCTTCAAAATGAAAAATAATATTAAAAAAATTCTACTCCGTTTTGATTTTTTTATTTGCAATCAAATTTCGCCTCTCAGATTTGGCGGGGAATACGATCCATTCTGGCGGGAAACGGTCTGACGTCATCGTTGCCCAAACAGCAGCAAGCTTACGCTTACTTCCCGTTCGCTCGCTATAGGAGTTTTGAATTCTTTCTCTATATTTTCCGACTATTGCATTAGATAAAATAATGTCGAAAAGATATAAGTATTGTATTGTTTCTAAATGTGTTTATACAACTATAATTGCACCCGATACATTATTTATCAATGTTCCAAAAAATAATGTTCTTTGCAAAAAGTGGTGTAAAGCGATGAAGAGAGATCCGAAATTATCAGCAAGCAGCGTTCGTCATATCTGTGCAGATCATTTTGATGTGAGTAATTAATATATATTATATATATTCAAAATTGTATATCATGAAGCACAGTAAAAAATAGCCTTGAATTTGATATCTGTTTTGTTCTGGATATAAGTATGAGGTAAGATTAACAGCAAAAAAAAAATAGTTATTTATAAAGAAAATAGTGAAATTTAAATAGTTATTTTCACATCTATTATCCTTCTTTTCTTTAATTATGTGGAATTCATATTTTAAGAAACCAGTGTTCTCCATACCAATATCAGAAATCACTGTAAAAAAACAACTTTGAATTCAATATCTGCTTTGTTTTGAAAAGAAGTATAAAGTGAGGTTAGAGGCAGAAAGAAATAGATATTTTAAAGCAAATAGTTAAATTTAATTAGTTTTTTCCTTCTATACCTCTCACTTTTTAATTACATGTAATTTATATTTTAACCCTTTGAGAGGCCGTACAACCTACTTCAAGATTTTTTAAAATAAATTTGGTCTTGTTATTTTACTGCATAAATTATTCCAATAGATACTGGAATGTTTCCTATATTTTTTGAAAATTACAGTACCATTGAAAATTTATTAGAATATCTTAAAAATAAGTTTAAATGCATGACTTTTTTATGAAGAAATTCATTTTCATTTGTAGTGCAAGGAAATAATTCCCAGAATTAATTTTTGATGCAAAATGAATTATTTAGATTCATTTAGATTCAATGAATATATTCAAAACAAAATCAGTCTTCAAAAAGTCAATCCTAGTTCAGTCGCATTTGGTCTTGTTTGAATATTATTTTAAATTGTTTAGGTTTCTTTATATAATTTATTTACATGGTATTTTATTTGAATTACTATTAACTAGTATCTTAAAATTAAGGTACAAAGGAAATATTATATATATTTCACAGCATAGTAAAATAAAAATATATATAAAATGAAATTAATTTTCCAAAGGCACACATTTATTTAAAAAGTATGTGTTCGTTCGTATTAAAAAAGTTTTAAATCTCAAACAAAAAAAATAATAATAAAAAGAATTTTAATTTTATTTGAATAGATGAGTAGCTCTATATAAAAGCATAAATCTATGAAATTAATGTTCATATAGGCATTTCTTATAATTTTAATCAAACACATTATAAGCCACAAATGTGGCTTTATTATGAAATAATTAGATTATTAATCGTAGTCTGTGGTTATTTTTTTATTCAGCTACAGTAAATGTTTATTCAACCGTAAAATAAGAGCAAGATTTTGTAGTGAAAGGGAAAACAATTTTGTAACTTTAGGATTTATTCATGAAGAAGGATGAGATTTTTTCCAACTCTAATGAGGCAAGTCGAGTTGGTCTTCTTACATGATGATGCAAGACATTAAACGAATTGATCCCTCCTCTTCTTTGAAATAGTCACATTTTCTCTATTAGCATAAAAAGGTATGTCATTCCTCCGGTTATTTATTTCTCGGAAATCCCTGCGTACTGAGGAGCCAGAAAAACTGGTACAGGCGTGCGAATGCAAATAACGGAGATATGCAATCCATCAGCGTAACCCGATGCGGTCGGCAACGCCTGTATAAGACAACAGATGTCTGACAAATGTATTAGATGGCATGTTTTCAAGATTTAAGTGACTTTGAACGCGGCGTTATAGTCGGCGCACGAGAGATGAGACATAGCATCTCCGAAGTAAAGATGAAATTTTGATTTTCTCGTACGACCATTTCAGGAGCGTACCGTGAATATCGGGTATCCGGTAAAACATCAACTTTCCGCCATCGGTGCGGCCGGAAAAAAGACCTTGAAAAACTAGACCATTGTCGTCAGATGCGAACCCTTAAACGAGACAGACGTACAATACTTCCTCAAATTGCCGCAGATTTCAATGAAGGAGCATCTACAAGTGTCAGCGTGCCAACTGTTCGACGGACCGTCATCATTATGGGCTCTCAGAGCCGAAGGCCCACTCGTGTACCGTTGTTGACTGAACTGCACAAAGCTTTACTCCTCTCCTGTGTCCGACAACACTACCATTGGATCGTTGACGACTGGAAACACGTAACCTGGTCTGACGAGTCTCGTTTCCAATTGTATGGGACGGATGCACGTTTACGAGTATGGAGACAAGATTATTAATCCATAGACCCTGTTTGTCAACAGGGTACTGTTCAATCTGGTGGAGACTATGTGATGGTATCGGACGTGTGCCGTTGGCGTGATATGGGACCCATGATACGTCTAGAGACGACTCTGACAGGTGACAGGTACTTAAGCATCCTGTCCGATCACCTACTCTCATTCATGTCCATTGTGCATTCCGACGGATTGGGACAATTCCAGCAGGGCATTGCGACACCCTACGCATCGAGAGTTGCGAGTGTCTTCAGGAACACTCTTCTGACATTAGACACTTCCATTGGCCATCTAAATCCCCAGAGATGAACATTATTGAAGATATCCGGGATGCCTTGCTACATACTGTTGAGAAGATATCTCCACCACCTCGCACTCCTATGGATTTGTTGACTGCCCTGCAGGATTCATGGTGTGAAAAACCTCCAGGATGCCAGGATCCAGACATTAGTCGAGACCATGCCACGTCGAGTTGCAGCACTTCTGTGCGCTCGTGGGGCCCTATACGATATTGGACAGGTGTACCAGATTTTCTGTCTCTTCAGTGTATGTTTGTACAATAATGTATGGCAGTGACATTTAAAACTTGTATAGGTTTGTGTTTTCGTTATTAGTGACATGATATTTATTGTGACTGAAACTTACCGCAATTGAAATGTATTCCAAAATATTCATGCTGATAATCTATACTTATAAAAGGAAGTGTTTGTGTGCGTGTGTCTGTGTGTGTGTGATGTCTAGACGAATCTATCGCACTCACAGCCATGAAATTTGGCACACTGGTAGTCGTAATGGTGACTCAATGCACCTCGAAGCCGGAACTTTAAAATTTTATCGAGATTTTTTTGTTTAATGTTTTGAGTTGTTTCGGATGATTTTTCGTACTTTTGATAATTTCTCGATAGCATGGTTTCGGATAATTATACGAAAAAAATAGATACACCTTCAGAAAGAGCAAATGATTTCCGTTCTAATGAAGTTTGTTTCGAACGTGAAAAAACAGCCGTGATTTATTCCCTGTTTACGTTTCACACGGAATAATTAGAAATCATTCCGCTGGACGCAGTCGTAAAGCAAGCCATACCAGAGCGTTCTGACTTGAAATCGTGAAATTATGAAATGCCAATGCTGAAATAAAGCAAATTTTACATATATATATATATATTTATTTTTGATTAAACATAAACATTATGCATACTGTACCTCAAAGCATGATTATAATAAAGATGTGAAAGTATGTATTTTAAAAAAATTAAGGGGGCATACGCCCTTTATACCTCCCAAGAATGGGGAAAAAACTGTCAATTTCGATACATTATATCTCTAAACCAAAACATTTCAAAAACTAACTTTAAAAAAAAAATATCTGTCCTTTCTGTTATTGTACACACATTTTCAAATCTTGAAAGTGATATGTATTTATTTGAGAGAGTATCAAATATGGGTATAATTTTTGGAGGAAAAAAGGAGATAGTCACCTTCCGCGCATGATTACGGATAAAATATTTATCTAAACACAATATTTTGGTTATCTAAGTAATCCAAACAGTCTGTTTAGAAAAAAGTGAACATCAAATTATTAACATTTAAATTTAATTTCTATTTTATATACCAATTTAAAATAAAAATGTTAAAAATTGTTAAAATTTCAAAATTTCTAACCCCCAAAAAAACTTCTTTGGAGAAAATACGTACAAAACTGTAGTTCAGTTTGTAGAACATAGCGCAATACATATTCAGGAAAAATCTTATGTAAAAATATTCAATAATTCTTGAGATATCATGCGCGCGATATCAAAAAAACACATTTTGATATATAGTGCTTTAAAGATATGGCCATATTCAATGTTTACGTTGGATAACTGATACAATGACTTTCATAACTTTCATAATTACGGGAATTTTTCACGCTGGTTGTTTTAAATTGTTCAGAAGAGACATGGAAATAATATATATATATATTTCATAAAATCGAAGATTTTCGAGGTTTAACAGTTGTATGTCCCCTTGTTCATTTCGTTATGGAAAAACGAAGTAATATCGAAGTAAAATCATCACAAAGAAAAATCTAAACTTATAAAACGAAATGTTGGTGTGTATCATTCTGGGCTTTTTTTTAAAAATGATTTTCACGTAGAAATTTCTTATTACTGTATTAGATTAACGTGCTCTGTATTGTTTTCCTACCGTTCAAATGCCATTATAGCGATGAAGAATAAACGGGGAAATCAATAATATGTCTTTTGTTTTCATTTTGTTTTCAAAACTTTTTCGTGTCAATGTGAGCATTTTTTTTTCCATTTTGTCGAAGTCTTGATTCCACGGGCAACGCCGAGCACGTACTGCTGGTACTTAATAATACAGAGCATTTATCTATATACACAGTGTGGCAAGTAAAGTATACCCCACATATTATTTGCTATCTTTACAAAGCAACTCCAGCTTTGATTGACTAATAACTTTAAAAATAAAACTGATAGGTCATAAATACCATTAGACATAGCGTTCAATGTTATTGCCACGAAGAATCCTATCTACATCTCATGGTATCCAAACAACAGAAACCTCAGACCTTTTCCTTTCGATATTTATATAATGTTCTAAGTTGTTTGATTGCGGAGATATTGCATTTGGGGCAGGTCTTTGCAATTACTCTCTATACACAGTCGTTCATTTATCCATCTTGGAAAAGATGTCCAGGGAAAGGAAAGAAAATACAGCTGAGAAATTGAAAATAGAAGACACTCAGATTTTAGTGGAATTTGCTGTATATTTCCAGTATGGAAGACGCCGGTCAAATTAGCCATTATTTTATTCCTTTCTTTTTTTTCTTTATGTTGGTGAGTTTTATTGATTAGAAAACAAAACTAAAAAGTTTCTAGTAAGTTAATTTGGTAAATAAAGGGTTAAGCGAAATTCAGTACGAAATAGTTTCGAAGTGAATAAGAAATGAAATATTCAAGAGAAAAAGTTTTCTGTCATAATCAACATTTTTTTCTTCTTTACTACGTGCAGCATTGATTTTTAATAAGATGGTAACCAATAATTAAATTTTTGTTCTTTAAATAGGTATCCCACTTTATGTAACATCTATTAAGCGGTTTTAATTATTTGTAAATAATAAGATAGGGAAGGTAAATTATTTCGTTCAAAGTTATCCAAGGTACAAAATGGTTTTGTATCTCTGATTACACTGTTTTACTCTAATAAATAGAGATTTTCCTTCTCAGAAAATGATTTTCTAAGGCAACAACGAACATTATATTTGAATTTGCCTTTCCCAGACTACTTAAAAGCCGTCAAATGCCGAACTAATGCTAAAATTGGGCGTTAAACACATTGCACGACTGCCTATTGGAAATGTTCCTTTCTCCTTCAGCATACACAGTTTCAGTTGCTTATATTTATATTTTCTAAGCCAGCAACGAACATTATATTTTAATTTGCCTTTCCCAGACTACGTAAAAGCCGTGAAATGCCGAACTAATGCTAAAACTTGGCGTTAAACACATTGCACGACTGTCTATTGAAAATGTTCCTTTCTCCTTCAGCACACACAGCTTCAGTTGCTTATATTTATACCTTCAGAATCAATATTGTCATGCTTTTTCGTCGTCTTGCTCCTTGGCATAGCATTATAACCTTGAAAGGCCACTAGACATCAGTGGCGTAACGAGGGTAAATCGCGCCCTCGACGTAACATGATCTTTTCAGCCCCTCCAACATCATTAGTGGCTTTGCTTGCGTAAACGGCGCGCGAGGCATGGTGTATTTCCGCCCCCATCCCATGATATTTGACTTTATAAAGTTACAGAAACGCATTAAAATTTTGTCATCAGGACCAGTGGCGTAGCAGAGTAAATGACGCAAGGGGTATGGGGATTAATTTTATGTCTCCCGTCATATTTTCTTCAAAATGCCATCAACGCTGTAATGTTTTGACTCCATGGCGCCGCCAAAAATTGTCGCCTGTGGCATCTACACCCCTTGCCCCCGGTCGCTACGCCACTGCTAGACATCATGTAACTCGTAACATCATGTACCCCCGATCAGTAATCCATGATGCAGAATGTGTTTGTGATCCAAGGTACAAGAGGTGAAAGTCTACAGTTGTAACACGTGGTAATCTTCACAAGTTATGTTCAAACTTATAAAAAACATATAGTTTCACTTACCAAATTTTACTGCTTACACTGAAATATAGAGGAAATACTTAAACAGTTTGTGAAGTTTGTAAGTAAATAAATAAATATAATTCTTCAAAAGTTTTGGTTTTCACATGGAAAAAAAGATTTTACAACTGTACTCATGAACAAGGCCAGAATGGAAAACAACAATATGTTTCTACTAAGTATTAGTGCGAGTATTGCTTGAGATAGTTCAACCGTTCGCTGAATGTTGGCTGCCTATATCGAGATACGGTTAAGTGATCCAAGGAACACTATGTGGAAAGTACAACAGTCTCCACTACTTATATTCTTACTTGCTTGATTCATTTTTTTTTTACTTTCTTAAGCTAGTATAGAAATTTTGCAAGCAATTAACTGATCAGAGAATCCATTATTATTTATAACAATCACTAAAACACATCAATATATATTGTTAGTTAGCTTTGTAACGAAATAAATGGAAACACTGGTATTCTATGGAAGGTACGCATTTAGTTAATTGGAACATAATTAAAACTTTACAACAACAAGTATTCCACAAAATATCATACTTCGCATTCTGAATTAACCAATTATTTATTGTATCAGAGTTCAGATGAAATTTCGGTAGACTTAATTCTAAATATATATACCAAGAAATTCTGTTAAAGATCTTATAATAAATTTGTATTTAGGAGTTTAAATCGTAACATGAAAGTTGGGTAATAGATTGGAATTAGTGAACGAGACAGGTTTATATCTTATGCCTTACCTTAAACTAGGTTATGTATTGTCAGCTCGTTACGAGAGTGTGACTACAGAAAATGTAAACAACGTGCGACACGAGTTATCCATATATGCAATTAATTTCCAGATAATGCCAGCTGTATTTTAAAATGGTTTCCTTTACATTAAACATTCTAATAAAGTCACGTGTGTGACATTAGGCCTACAATACTTTGTAGGGAAAAATAATGAATGCGAATGACTTTCGCCGTATCCTTATCTATGTATATTGAGAAATTTCCCTGTAATGTTCCACCGTAAATTTTCTTGTTTTTTGCATGTTACTGTGTTTTATAATAGCGGAGGTTATGATGCACAGTATTATGTTGGAAAGGCAGCGGTTAGTATTATGTGGGCAGAATCATATCAGATACTTTTAAAGAAGCAATGTGTACTAACCCTATGAAATAGCAGATACCCTTGCGAAGGAGGCAACCACGAATGGAATTCCAGCCAGCCTTCCATTCCCAAAAAGTTTCCTAAATAAACAACTTCTACAGCTCTCACTCTCGCGTTGGCAAGCTGAGTGGGATAATGGTGAGACTGGCAGATCGGTTTACAGCATCATACCGAAAATATCTAACAAACAGCTGCACTGGTCCAGAGAATGCATGCAATTCGCCACTGGCCATGGGCCCTTCCCCAGCTACCTCAAGAGATTCGGTCTCCACTCTACAGACTACTGCAGATGTGGGGAAATAGGAAATCCCCTTCACTACGCAACGAGATGGCCACTTACTTTATCTTATCACCACAAGGAACCAAGCCCACAATTCATTGTCCATTGGTGGAAGAGCGCCCTATCCAGAAAACTCTTAAGAGGAAATATAGATCATTTAATGACATTCCTGGCGACTAACGAAGACCTAATTAAAAGTCAAAATACAACACCGTCACATACTCCTGTCTAGAAATAGATACTTCCAAAGATTCACCTCCGAGAACCTGAAGTTCGAAGAATTCCCAGTTGAGAAGCAGAGCACACTAGCTTAAAAACAGCAACCAGTCATCACCATTTGTTCCGTAATTCATTAGAAAAATTCATCCTTCACATCACTGCCAACCCTTGAGTAACAAACTTCAGCGATCCCTCAGTATAAATAACAAGACAGAACAAAAAAAAAAAACAGTCCCACGATTTTTAGGATGGTTGCGACAATTTTCATCCATATAACCTGTGGTATTACGCTATTCAATTCTTCTTTTTCTTCGCATCGAACACCACTACCAGCCCCGAATCATGGAGCTGCATCTGCATGAAAAAATGCAATTAAATGAAACATTCAACCCTTTCACTGCACTCAAATTTGATAACTCCTCTTGTAAATATTTTATATTATACTCGGATTGTAATCCTCAATGTGTTTTTATTTTATTCTTCTTTGTTCATGTATAATTATGTTCCCTTTCAAGTGTTTTTATATCCTAATGTTGCAATTTCTTTTTGCTTTTGCTTTTCAATAAAGTTTCACACATACTCATCCAACCGACAGGGAGCCGTTTAGGCACCGAGTTCGGGGGTATGCTGTGGTGTTATGTACTATCCCTATGAGCCCTATCGCGCCTCAAACCGCCTCATTCGATAGAGGCCGGATTCACGAGGTTTCGGGCGCATGGGTGAATTTTAAGGGGAAAATTAGTTCCTTTCATTGTTGAGAATTGATTGCGCAACCGAGGGTGTCGGCCTCCTGGAATTTCTGTAGAGAAAAGGAGGATTTCATTCTGATTTCATGAATGAAAATTTACTCCAGTTTTGAGGCACTTGAATTATCACTCTAGCAGGGTTTAAAGAGTTATTAATGTCTGCAGAAGCAAGGACGATCCGCTTTTCGATAAGCTCCAGTATGCCCAACGGCTTCCCACAACCGAATGATTTGGGGTCAAAATTGAGGAAGATATTTCGAGGAATAGGAGGCAAGGAGGACAAATAACAGGGCTGACGTGACCACCGTGAGAGACGTACTGGTTGCGACAGAGCTAATGAACAGACTTAGTAATGAACTGATATACGCTTCTCTCTTCCATAATGCGCGAGAATAAAACCTTATTCTAGAAGCCAACATTTTGGAGTCACTGCATTATGAGAAGGTCTGTCAAAAAGATGAGAAGTGAAACATACAGGGGAGAAAATGATAAAAAACGAGACGTATGGTGTACAAAGTGAAGCCAAGATTGAATCTTTGCTTCTAAAAATTATATATATATATATATATATATATATATATATTAAAATGAATAATTATATATATTAAACATCGAATATCAATTTAGCAATCTTGCCAAACTGCACTATATTCGCAATATACATAATTATTAGAAGTAAATTAAATTATCCCATCCATAAGCATACATTTAAAATACAAAAATAACAATGACGTAAAACAATTAGCACTAATAATTAGAATGAAATTCCAACAATCAAAATTCCTTGTTTGAAATTCCAGCAATCAAAATGGGTAACCATCCTGGGGACTAATTCGTCGTTTTAATCTAGATTTATGGCGCCGATACTCCACGAAGCCAATTGCTGGACATTAGGAAAGAGAAATATGTCCCAAAAACATCTGCCGCTGAAAAAAAATAGAGAAAATATTAACCCTGTATACTTAAAAAGTATTCTAAATTAATACAAACATATTATTATACAAACGCACTATTAAAAATTAAGTATAGCAAATTCTAATAAAAAATTGCAAAATTAAATCTCTAAGTAACTTTTTACATCTTACTATATTGAGAGAATATTCACTCAGTATACTTAAAATGCATTCTAAATTAAAGCAAACATACTATTTTATACCAATGAACTATGAATAATTAAATATAGCAAATACTATTTCAAAATTGCAAAATTAAATATCTATGGAACAATTTTCCATCTTACAATATATTTTTATACATTACTCATGTACCAAGCAATTAACGAAGGTTCCGCATTTAAGTAGAAAAATGGAATTTTTAATTTAAATGTTTTATTACTAATATAAAACATTAAAAGAAATACAAAATTTAAATTAAATTTAACCTCTTAGAATAATAAATATAGATTAATCTATAAATAAAAAGATACTTTTTATATTATGCAATCAAAACCTTTCAAATAGTGGCATCATCTACCTTTGAAATAAAGTACTAAAATCTTATTGTTAAATACAGCATAAACGATAATAAAAAGGATAATTTAGGTGGTAATACTTAATTGGAGAATAAATAGAATTCTTAAGACCAATGCTAATTTATTGTTCTTAAATATTTCTTATTAATATAAACATACAAGAATTTTCTAGGATACCCATAACTCATTGCATTTTCAAAATCTACATAAATTTGGGAATGCCTACTATTTATATTTGTAACCAGCATATTGCTTCTGTGAATATAATTTATTACAATATTTTTATATATTAAACGACATATGTTACTACTCCAAAATGGCAACCAATTTAATTGAAAAGTGTTTCTTTTATCAAATATCTTAGTGCATAATTTATTATCTACTATTTTTATTTCAAGATCAAAAAAATCTGCAGAAGAAAAGTTGTCATTAGTTCTCAGTAATAACAATTATTATGCTTAAAAGTTAGTTTGTGGTGTATAGGCTACATCTATTATGAATATTAATAAATCGTCTATGTACCTATACATAATATAGGAATCATTGTTAATTTTTTCATAATAATGTAAATATAAGTTAGATAATGCGTTACTAGCAGGGCCACCTATGGAAGACTTTTAATTTGTTAGTACAATTAGTTGTCAAAGCTAATATAATTTTGTTTTAAAACAATATCTATTAATTTTTTTAATGTTAATCACTTTATTTAAACCGAAATCTCCATGAATGTGTAATAAAATTTTCACCATATATCTTTAATATCTATACTGTTGATTAAATCATGAAAATCAAATGTATGCACTGAAAAAATATTTTTATCTTTAATACCTTTTATAATTAAAAAAAATATTATTAATAATAACCGTATTATTTTGTATTTTTAATTGTTTTATAACCTCTTGAAGATATTTTGTAAGATTTTACCTGTCTTTTTTAGATAACTATAACTCCCATTAGTTACACTTCTGAATTTAATTGTACTTTCATGGAATTTGTGTATTAGAAAAACATGGGGCTAATTCACTTTCTCACAGTGTAGATTTAATTTTTTTATAAAAAGCTTTAATTCTATTATCTATTTCTCTTGCAGTGAAAATAGTTTCAATATACGCTTCATTATTTTGAATATGTTCTTTAAGAAGTTTACAATAGTAATACTTGCAAATAATGGCATAATTATTTGGAACTTTGGCAACATAAACTATAACAAAATCTCTCTGCAGATGTTTTATCTGTATTTTTATATCTTTGTATCTAGTTTCCTCATGTGTTTTATAGTTATGTTCATAAAGATCACATTATACTTTGTTTATACTCCTCAAATACTTTATGTTAATAATTCTCAAATACTTTATGTTTATACTCCTCTATTGGGAAACTATATTTTATTGCCATTTTTCAGAATAAAATTATCTATAGCTGTGTTTTAATACATCCATTACTGTTAGCTATTACCATTCTATGTTTTGTTCTCTTATTCATTAGCTCTCGTAATTTATTATCTTTTACAATATTTAAGTCGCCTGTAATTACATGTAATTTTATAGATAATAAGCATGGACATTGTCCATGCTTATTATCTATAAAATTGTGATATTCCTTACATAGACAAATATCTATATCATTACTTACTTTGATGTTATTATAGTTAAATAGCAATCCACCAAGTTGCTTATTGTATTGAATGCACATTATTTTAACATTCTTTATAGTAAAATAATCATTATATTTATCCAAAATTAATGAAAAGTTACAATTATCAAAATTTTTATGCATGAATAAAAACGTACAGTATTCTATTTCTTTTATATTATTATATTGACCCTTGAAAAGTTTAATTTTTTAAAGATAAACTAATAAATATCACTAATTAAATCCCAACCATGAGCATTTGGTAAAATATCATCAAATATGACTCTAATAACCTTTACTTCCTTTTCATTCAGTCCAAACATGTATCGTTTAATATTTTTAATATTAAAATCATTATCAAAGTCTAGACACAATTCTAAAAGATCCTACTTTTTTGTAATAATTCTAGTTTCTCTCCTTCTTCTAACTTTTTTATTCTTCGAGTGTCTATACATTACTTTATTAGATTCTCTATAAAAATACTGTGAAGTATTGTTTTTCATTAATTGCATAAACTTTTCTTTAAAGTATATTATATTAAGTCCATATGGAAAAATTGTATTATATTATTGCATAAAGTAGTTTTCCCACCGTAATCTATTTTTAAGATTAGGTACTATCTTCACAATACTTATTTCTGTATTTTCAAATCCATGAAGATTAAAGTGTCCAATATCTATTTTGTTTATTTTTTTATTTCTTCTTTATAGTTTTTAGTATCAGATCTTTGCTGATTAATTCTAATATTAATTGTGTTAGAAGTCTGACCAATATAGTTGAAGTTACATACATTACAAGTTAATTTGTAAATACAATTATAAGTTTTACAGAATAACTAGAGCCATCATTAATTTGTTTTCTATTTATCATTGTGCATGTTTTTCATCTCTTATTCTTGCATTTCTTGAATTTTAATATATCTAAGTATTCATTTACATTATGTTTATCTTTAAACAATATGTTGGAGCTATAACCACTATCGATATTTCGACCTGCCTTATCTTTGGTATTTGAATTATATGAGTCATTATTGTTATTATAATTTGAATTATGTTATATTTTTTCCTGGTCTTATACCTTTTTGTATTATTATACCTATACTCATTTTTTTTATCATCTCTCATAAACATCTCTCAAAACCTGCACATTATCTTTTATTATTTTGGCATGATATTTATTCACTACCTGAATATCAAGATCTATCATATCCTCATTATCTGCATTAGAATACTACATTTATTATCAGGAACTAAATCATAACTATATGTGAGATTATATTCAGGATCAGTAGTATCTTTTTTGTCTTTTTTTTACTAATTTTTTTGTTAACAGACTTATTCTCCATGTCTCCCAAGAATCTTTATAATAACCCTGCAGAAACATCATAATAGTAAACATCTTAAATTATCAAAAAATACAATGGTAATAGTTTTGCGATGATATATGCAACATTATAGTATATCACCGAGCCAAGACCTACTAATGAAGTTAGCCTATTTGACAGTCTCCAGTTAAATAATTTTCATCATAATCATAAATGAAATATATCACAAAATTTTCTTTTCTTCATAGGTAGAATAATTTTAATTATTCTAATCAAATACCTTAATTTTAACATTATAACTGTTAAAGAAAACACTTCAATCCGTAGAATTACATCTCCAGAGACTTTAACATAAACATACCAAAGGAGACTTAAAAAGAGGGAAGACATAAAGAAATAGCTGTTAATTTTTTATGTTAATTGTTTTGATAAATTTATATATATATATATATATATATATATCTTACACTATAGTACTATCTAGGATATATAAACACAACACAATACAAAATGAGAGGTTATTATTGGACAAAGCATAAACATAAATCATATCACAAAGCATAACAAAATCACAGACTAAAACAGAACCCAGATGTATTCTAATTTTACCTATCGAATTCTTTAAGAATAGTACTATACATAATCAAAATATCAATTCAGCATATATATAAACATAAGAAACAAAAGAGAAAAAATCAAAAACATACAAGAAACAAAAGACGAAAATTTAATAATTTGAAAAATATCATGACAAGCCACTCGTCAGGAAGAGCAGCCCACCTATGATATTATTAAGTGCTTTTTCTGCCAGCGACATATGAAAAAACGTGAAATTTTGTGTCGTTATCACCTCATAAAGCACCCACCGTGAAGATTCTGGAATAAATGAAATACACAAAAGGTCGATTACAAAATCGAAAGCTAAAAATCCGATTACACAAATCTAGAATAAAGACAAAATATAACACACAAATATTCACAAAATAAGAAAATTTACCATCGTTGGAATTCGCAAAAAAGCCACCATAGCTGTGCGTGTCTATGAGTAAGTATTAGCAACGTTGACATCCGAAACAGAGTCAATGATTATATATAGAGAGTTATATATTAAATAAACCATTAAAACTCAAATAACATTTTCAGTATATATACATACTAAATCAATAATTAAAATTAAAAATAAATATAATGTTACCTAATTAATAATCATACAATGAAATGCATAAAGATAATTAGATTATAAACTTTTACTATGAAAACAACCCAAAATTGGAATTGCAACAATCAAATGCCAATCGATCTTAGGAACCGATTATGTCGCATTAAATTCAATTTTATAGGCGTCTAACTTTCTGCGAAAGCCAATTGTTGGAAAAAAGTAAAAGTATAGGAGTAAATCTCCAAAATATTTCAAGAAAAGAACGAGAAAATAACTAATTGCTTACCAATTCAATGTCATAACAATAATGCCAAGAGCTATATCCGAATTACAGTTCCGCATTTAAAGTGAAAATATTATAACTAAATTAGGTTATATATACTATACTAAAATATCATTAATAAATTAAACTATAAATTTAATTTTTAAACTCATTATATAAACTTATTTTCGCATGAGAATAAACTTTAAAATATGATGCAATTTTAAAATTAAAAGGATATAATTTTATAAAAATAGTGGCGCCATCTTCCTGTGTAGTGATGTACTAATATCTAAGTAAATTCCATAAATATGAATATTACAAAATAATTAATTGCAAAAGACTATTAATTTAAAGGTGTTAAAATTTTTTTGTTAACATAAGCAAACATGAAATTAATAGGAAATCCATATCTTAAAGCATTTTCAATAAATGTATCGATATATGTTCTCTGTTTTTAACTGTCTGTGATTAAAATATTGCTTCTATGGATATAATTCAGAATGATGTTTCTATAAATTTGAATAATAATATTGCTATTCCAAAATGGTAGCCTATTTATATTAAACTGAAAAGCGTTTCTTTTATCAAAAATGTCAGTGCTCACTTTATATCGACTATTTTGATTTCAAGATCTACAAAATCTGCAGAAGAAAAACCTTCATTAGTTTTAAGTAAAATTAAATATTCTGGATAAAAGTCAATAAGTGGTGTGTATTTTTCTACGTTAGAACAAATTAATATGTCATCAATATACCTATACATGATATAAGAATTATTGTAATTAATTTCTTTTTCAAAATAGTGTCAATATAAATTAGCTAGAGCATTACTTACTGGTCCATCTTGTGGAATACCTTTAATTTGTTGTCAAAGCTAATATAATTTTCTTTTAAAATAACTTCTGTTAATGTTTTATATTTATTAATATTAATCATGTTATAACTACTAAAATCTTCATAAATCTGTAATAAAATTATCATCAAGTCTTTGATATCTATACTATTGAATAAATCTTGGAAATCAAAAGTATGCACAGAGTAAACATTAATATCTTTAAGATCCTTTATAATTTCAAAGCTATTATTAATAATAACTGTATTATTATGTTCTTTTAATTTTTTAATAACCTCTTGCAGATATTTTTGTAATAATTTACCTGTTTTCTTTATAGCTATTACTACCATTCGTGACACTTCTAAATTTGATAGGGTTTTTATGAAATTTTGGTGTAAGAAAAATATGGGGATAGTTCACTTTCTCACAATAAATATTTAATTTCTTATGAAAAGTTTTAATTCTATTGTCTATTTCTTTAATACCAAAAATAGTCAGTAGTTTCAATATATACATCATTATTAAGAATATGTTCTTTTAGCATCTTACAATAATAATACTTACATATGATAGCATAATTGTTAGGTACTTTGTCAATACACGCACACACACACACATATATATATATATATATATATATATATATATATATATATACCGATATAAAGAACGATGTAGATAAAGAACGGATGCTCATCAGGGAAGGTGAAATCCGTGCTAACTATCCATAATACCCACATAAAAATTAGAAAATTCTCATCCCAACACTTCCTAAGAAAATGTTAGCTAATAAGCTAATAGTACAATGCCTTAATCTCGAGTGTTGGGATAGACAAAAAGCCAAATATGAATAACCAGGAAATGAAAAAGTACATACCGTAAAAATGGATGGATGTTAATGGGACTTCCCATAAATTTTATAATTTTTTTTTTATTTTTTCGGCTATACTCTTTTTTCTTTATTTTTTTATATATTTTTATCGCTTTTTTTGTCTCCACCGTAATCTTAATCGAACCTTTCCCCCAACTCAAAGCTTAGGCGCGAAATCACGTAATATGATACTTTGAAAATATCCGGTCCCCACTACGACGCGATCAGTTCTGTGTCTTCTTTCGTGCTGCTTGCATCTTCACATTTTATGGTATGTACATTTGTAATTCTTGATCATTCAATTTGGCTTTTTGTCTATCCTAACTCTCAGAGTGAAGGCAGGGTTCTATTAGCTTATTGGCTAACACTGTTCGTGTTATTTTAATAAGAAATATTTAAAATCTATAAACTAGCATTTGTCTTTTTAAATTTTTATTCTCGAATTAATTATTTCCTCTTAAATTATCCTTTTTTGATCGTTTAACAATAAGATTTTATTATTTTATTTCAAGGGTAGATGGCACCACTATTTTAAAGATTTTGATTGCATAATATAAAAAGTAAATTTTTTACAGATAAATCTATTTTTTGAAATTCTAATAGGTTAAATTTAATTTGAATCTAATATTTCTTTTAGTATTTTATATTAGTAATAAAACACTTAAAATTAGAAATAGCATTTTCCTTCTAAATGCGGAACTTAAGTCTGTTTGGTACATGACTCAGATATAGAATATATAGTAAGATGAAAAAGATTATATACACAGAGATTTAATATCACATCATCATTTATATACACAGAGATAGAATTTGGCATAATTAATTATTAATAGATTGTTCGTATAATAGTATGTTTATATTAATTTAGAATACATGGCATCTATACTGTGATAATATTTTCTCTATTTCTTATTCTCATGTTTGGGACATATTTCTCTTTTCTATTGTCCAACAATCGCCTTCGTGGAGGATTGGCTCCAGAAATCTAGATTAACACGACGAATAGTTAGTTAGGCTAGTTAGCCATTTTGATTGTTGGAATTTGAAATAAGTATTGTCTTTTTCAATTTGGTTAATTATTAGTGCAAATATTTTTATGTCAAGTGTTCTTTTGTAACTTGAGTGCATGATTATGGATAGGGTAATTTAATTTAATCCTAATAATTATGAATATTGCAAATATAGTGTACGTTTGTGTAAATTGCTAAATTGATATTTAATGTCTTTATTTACTATATACATATATTATATTATTTTTATTATTCCCCCTTTAGTTTATTCTTATATAATTTTTATCCCTATTGAAACGCTCAATATCTTCTTTCGATCAGTTTCTTTCATTTTTTTTCGTTTTGTTGGTTATGATTGTTTGTTTTTGTTTTTATATATATATGCAATAATAAAAACATATTTATTCACAAGCAAAACAACAAACACATCAAACATCCATTTTAAGAATTTTAACTAACTGCATATCTAAATTTAAATTATCCAATAATCAAAATTATTAAATTAATGCCAAAAGTACCCATAGAAAGTTTATGAACATATCATATTAATTCTGTTACCGTTAAGTCTAAATTATTAATTGAAAAAGACAACCCAAATATGGAGTTTTCACCAATTTAAGTGATCAGCTTGACTTTGTACGAGCTTGTCATTTTAAAATCTTGATTTCATTTGCGCAAAATCATCAATGAGATCAGTTGTTGAAAACATAGGAGGGGAAAACTCTCTGCCGCTCTGGTCTGTCTCTCTCTTAATTCCTGATTGATTTTCCGCTTTTTATTACTTATTTCCCATTTTCGATTATCATTGAACTCTTAAAGTGGAAAAGTACGTCAATTTGAATTAAAACGAAAATGCAATCTTTTAAAGTAATTTCAGGAGGGACTGCAGCTCTGCAGCCCTAATTAACGAGCCGACACTGATTATATGTAATTCTTTTCGAACGCATTAGATTTGTTTCAGTTTTGCAAAGAAACCTACACACGTTTATATGCAATTAGAAACAATGAGCTTGAAATCAATAATGTTACAAAAATGGTTCGGTGGGTGTACGTTAATGCAGTCCAACTAGAAGGATAATATAAAAATAAATAACAGTTTATTTTACGAATATTCCAGAAAGACAAAGTGTAGAACAGGTAACAAAACTAATCAGCACTTTTATAAATTAATAACACAAGTAGACAGCAGGTTACTAAGAAATCTTAGCAACAGCACTTTAGAATGGATTGATGTTAAAAGGGAACTTCCAAAATCTAGCAGAGAACTGCTATATTGATTTTAAAACGGCTCTTCTGCGAAGAGGCCTTCTTCCAACATCTCATGGAGACTTTGATGCTGCACCAAAACGTGTCTATGAATCTTAGAAGCCCCGTTTTTCCAACAAAGATTCATTCACCTTCATTAACTTAAAAACGAGAATAAAAATGCAATTTCCGCCGATAATGCAAAAGTCCCATTTTAACATCAATCGTTTAGCACTCGATGTCTATCTGTTTACCAGGTCCAAAGACGAATGATTCCTCGTTGATTCTTTTCACTCCTAGTAGATATAGGGCCATATTTCTTGTAATTTCTAGAAGTTTCGTTTTGTCGCCAAAGGCTCGAAATGTATCACTAAGTCGCCAAAATGTTTGCCATCTTTGTCACGAAGGTCAAGGTTCATTGGCTTGCCTTCCAGTAAAACCTCTGTAAAAGTCTCTTTCCTGCCATAAGATTATCAGCTTAGAGAAACAACTTTACGTCTTCGTAACAATAATATGACGATTGGTAATGATTGCACAATTATGTCTAATTGAAATAAACACCTAAATGTCGATTTCATGAATGAATGTTAGGTAAAAAAATTTGAAAAGTTCTGAGGTAAAAAAGTACAATTTTCAACATTTTATTTCGTAATTTATTTCCCTTTTCAATTTCTCACATTTAGAATGCAGGCAACAAATATTTTGAGAACTTATAATCGCTGGAATGTTTTTCTATACATTTGACTAAACAGAGATGCATTATTTGTAATAACCTTTTATATGTTCAGAAACATGAAATACACTTGTTCATAAAAAATACTTTTTACCTTTTAATGCAGTGGAATCTCTGAGGATATAATATTTGTATACTGTTTACTGGGTTTCATATGCGGGTGAAGTTAATTTTAAACCTATAAGTGAAATGAGCTTTTCAGTAGAGTTAGGAAATTTTTTGATTATAAAATACATGTTTCCTGCTATCCGTTCAAAGGAAATTTAATTTAGCTTTTATTTTTATATTTTAGGTTAACTCATTTCTCTATACTTGGTTGAGAAATTTGATTTCAAATCTATTTGTAATAAAATACGAAGCAAATGCAACTTAATTTTTGAAGATAATCGTGTCATGCATTTTTTAAAGGGTAAAAAATATCTTGGGAAAAAATGAGAATATTTATCTACGAGAAAATTCAACCTGGATTTCTTTGCTTTTTCATTCGATTAAAGACTAGTGAAGAACATCATAATAGCTTGCCTTTGAAGAATATGTATCATTTTTATTTCTGATTCCTGTTGAAATCAAAATAGCAAAATATATTGTTTCACGATACCTGTTTTAAAGAAATAAAAAATTATTATTTAACTTCATAATTTCATTCACATTGTTAGCTTAGCAACTAAGAAAGGACAGCTACAAACCATGCTTTTTTCCACAAACGCACACTCAGACATTTTACACAAATCGCTGTCCCTACCTTTTAACATTCTCGTATACCAAGTATACAAAGAGAAGGTATTGTAATCGTCAAAAAATTCGAACTCGCGATTTTGACGAATCTCCACGTTTTAGACCTCCCTAAGTCCGAAAAACACAATTTTGGAATTGTGTCTGTGAACACGATAACTCAAAAACTATTAGAGCTACGGAGATAAAACTTGGTGTTTGGTCTTAAAACATAATTTGTAGGTTTCCATCAAATTTTGGACAAAATCCGTCAAAGGGAAGTCTGTCTATCTGTATGCCCGAGGTCATGTGAACACTATAACTCAAACACTTGAATAGCTAGATGGATAAAATTTGGTACACAGTTTTATCGTCATGAATGTAGATCCGTATAACATTTTGGGGAAAATCCATCAGAAAGATGACTGTCTGTCGGTCTGTACAATCGTATACATGTAAAAATTATATCTCCTAAACCCTTTGGCTTAGATAAATAAAAATCGGTATGACGTTTGATAATATTAATTATAGATCTGTGCTCAAATTTCGTTTCAATCCTTTGGAAAAAAGGTGTTCAAATTGCATATCTGGTTCAAAATGCACTTCGCGACTGTGTGTTGGCGAGCGTTTCGCTTATTTTACTCAAGTTAGTATAGCTGGCTTTTGACCTTGGCGGCCTACGAAGGAAATTGTAGCTTCGGAAATTACGGCAATCCCCTGAACCCGAAACTTCGTTCTGACATTCTCCAGATGGAAGGCATGGTGAAATCTTGCTTGATATCTGTAGAAAGATTTTGTTCTCAAAAACTTTAAATAAAGTTGTGGTACCTCAGCGTGCGTAAAAATTGAGAACTTACGCAATTTTTTTAATTGTTACCATTTTCTTTTTACACATAATGACAAAATTGGGCACAGGTCATTTTAAAATTATAATGACTCAGAGTTTAGGAAGTAAACGGGACAAATAGTATACGGGACGTATGACAACCCTAGTTAGATGGAAAATGACACATTTTTGGGAAGTATACGAGAAAGTTTAGGGGAGACCACACCCGCTGGTTTGAAGATTCATTCTTCTCTCATTTCGCTTTCTATGACTATCTGATTGGTTTTCCTCAGGAAGTTCGTAACATTTCCCACTTATCTCATCACTTCTCGAACCCTAGATGTACTAACTGTCAACGGAATATCTGCTGATAATGAGGCCATAATATTCTCCTTTAGAAACAGAATAAATAAAAATACTAATAAAGGGAATTGAAATTGTGGAGGAATTAAAAATAATAGCAGACAATGATAAGAAGTAGGAATCTGGTGGATGACTTCATCAGAGGCCGAACATCCATGCAGATTCAAAAATGGAATAGGGTTTCTTTAGAGGAAAAAGACTTTAAGGTCTGATATTTAATATCTCTTAAGGCGTGAACCCATTCCGGAATGTATTGCAAAGATATGTCTCCTTTAGAAACACTATCCGCTGACAGTTTATTCGATCATTGCTTATAAGTTTTTAAAAATGCTATATTTGTTCAAATGCACCATTCTGCTTTTGTATATTTTACCTATACTGAAAAAACGTGTAATATAATGTCTTTATTTGGAATTTTCTGTTCACCTATTTCATTTTCATGCTAGCCCTGCTACTGAGAAAAATTTGAACTCGAATGAAATAAAAGAGATAATTTATTTAATTTTACATATTTATTCTATTAAATTTAATAATTAAGCGACTGTAATTTCGCTATAATTCCATAGCTGAGCATCATGTTTCCCCAATTTGTTTCGTTTACAGAAACGCTTGATAAACCTAAATTTATTTACATAAACTTTTTAAAAAACTATTTTTTCATATTTTAGCTTAGATTTATTTACATAATTTTTGAAAGGTATAGTTTAGCAACGGATTCGGAAACCCTCCGCGTTTTTGCGCATGTGCCGGGCGGAGTTATTTTCATCAAAATAGGGGGGAAATGAAGAATGGAAGGGTGATGTTTACATTTTACTGAGCGTGATCTAACAAAGATATCCGGAAATGCTCTCATATAACTCATTGTCTGACACCCCTTTCCGGTGTAAAATCGTCCAAAAGTGGTAGTCCCGGAATCCGTCGCTGAACAGTATTTTGAATTTTTTTATTGTTGTGATTTCGTATTCAATCTGTAATCGAGCACCAATAACACATCCACTTCCTGTTTCACTATTTGGTATATGATGTCATGTTCTTTTTTTCCTATGGCGAGCTCTTCACTTATTGGTTAAACTTTACTTCAATGTATATATGTTACCGCTAAAGTGCAGAAATCAGTTAATGTGCACATTACCTAGAAAATCTGCAGATTAAGTAGGGTGATCCGTTAAAGTGCGGAAAATTGTTTCATTTCTCAAATTACCTAGGTAATCTGCAAATTACCTAGATAATCTACACATTACCTACTAGGCACTCGTTAAAGTGAAAATAAGATCTTTGCTGGAACAACAGCAACGTTTATGTTACGTTAACACAATGCTATTTATTTATTTATCGATATATAAAGAATCAAATCAATACAGTCAAACAACCAACAAATTAGTTGATAGAATCAATCAACGATCAATTAAGAAACTATAAGAGAAAGAATCAAACGGTTTAAAATATTACTACAATTAAGGAAATGGGAGAAACAGGCGAAACCAAACTAAAAGTGGAGGGAGAGGGGGAAGGTGTAGGAAAGGAAATGATAGAAACAGGCGAAACCAAACTAAAAGTGGAGGGAGAGGGGGAAGGTGTAGGAAAGGAAATGAGAGAAACAAACTTTTGAACTTTAACGATACGGAAGCCGTTAATGTGCATATTACCTAGGTAAAATGCGGAGAAATTTTGATACCGCACGTTAAGGGAGCAAATTAGTTAATCTGCAGATTTACGGCTTTATATATATATATATATATATACCTCTCCTTTTGCAAATAATAAATTATTCTTTCTCTTGCTCCGGTCCACGGTTGGCGAATCGATTTTTGTAGCGAAAAACTTCGATAAGTTTTTAAGTGTAGAAAATGGTGAAACGAAAGTAAATGAAGTTTCGGCAAGTACGAAGGCTTATGCCTTGATGTTATCTTTCCTTAGCGACAAAGTTTTGGTGTCGCTATCGGAAGAAAATACTTGCGCCAGCATTTTTCAGACACTGAAATCCACTTACTGAAGGGATGAGGCTGTAAATCAAATTTAATAAGAAAACGTCTTGCTATGCTGAAAACGGAGAAGTAAGTTTCCATCCAAGAGCATCTTGACGAAGTTAATGGAGTTGCTAATAAGTTAAAATTATGCGGTGTGAAAATCAGTTATATGGACATTATAGTTTATATTCTGATATCGTTGCCTCCTGAATATGATTCTACAAAAGTTTTTCAGTTAAATCATTAGCCAAAAAATCATTATATTTAGATTAGTTCTAATAAATAATACTACGGCACAAAAAAATATGAACCATAAACATGTAAATAGATTATTTTATTGGAGTAGCATATTGTTTCGTAAGCTTCATAAGATATTTTAATCATTGCATAATTATTTTCTTAACTAGAATAATATTAGAATATGACAAATTGGAAATCTAAACTCTCATTCCCCTTTGCGTCTGTTGCTAATCTATTATGAAGTTGTCGGTAATTACAGCATTCAATGCAATAAAGAGTCGGCGAGAGATTCCGTTCGAAATCCATACCGCAGACGGTAACATATTCCACGAAGATTTTGGCGCAGAATATAATTGACAGTGAAAGGAAGATTACGTATCTGCATCTCATAAATTATTACCTCACTCTAAATAGATGGTTAGAGAAGTGTGAATAACGAATTATACAGGTTTCCCAAATATGTGATAACTTTTATATTTAGATCTATTTTACTTTACGCAAAATGACGGATTTAATGTCATTTTGAGCAACATAATGAGGTCAACTAGCTTGATGTAATAGGTAAGTAGTGAACGTCATTTCTCATCTAATTTAACGTCTAACTGCAAGTTGTCTTACGCGGAAATGTGATGTGCCATTATTTTTCTTCCAAATATTAAATTGGCGGGCAGGACGCAGAAAATCTAATTTTTAGGAGTTTTAAAAGGAACAGAAAACCTAATTTATATGAGTAATAAGAGGAAAAGGAAACATAATTTATCGGAGTAATAAGAGAAAAAGGAAACCTGATTTATAGGAGTAATAAGAGGGACAGAAAACCTGATTTATAGGAGTAATAAGAGGAACAGAAAACATAATTTATAGGAGCAATAAGATGAAAAGGAAACCTAATTTATAGGAGTAATAAGAGGAACAGAAAACCTAACATATAGAAAATGAAATTCCAGGCGTCTTCATGTATTCACAAAGTATAAATAAATGCCATTCTTAGGCAAGACATAAATTTTAAAACTATGTGTTGCCTAAGAATGGCATTTCTTTTCTGACGTTAAAAATCAGTTATATGTGACCTGGCACGTGTGTGTCTTTGTAAGATGGTTTTTAAGTTTGAGAGTGCTTTGATGTAAGATCAGATTTGCTTTTATATCATGTTTCACCATAATCGAATTTACTTGAAATTTTCTGTGGAGAAAAATGTGTTTACTTCATTAAAAATTAGATAAACTAAACAAAAATTAAAATGAAACAAAAAGAAAGAAAAACGTAAAGACAAAAAAACAGCAAATTTAGACAAGAACAATGACAATACATCTTTAATCGTAAGAAAGCAACAGCCTCAAATTGTTGCATCAACAGAAGGTTGAAACGATAATATTTAAAACACATAAAAATATATAAAAATGAATTTCGAAAGTAAAAATTGTTCAAAAAGGAAGAAATGAAAAAGGAATCGAATGGTGAACTTTATCGAAGACCACTCACCATAAAGATTCCAAAATTAGACAAGATTTTCTGTCAAGGGTAAGATTATAAATTAAAATTATACCCTTTGTGGCCTGAATCCTGTCCAAAATCAATATTTGAATCATTTTGATGAATCAAAATGCACAATCCTTAAAATATCAAAAAGTACTAGAGAGTGTGTTAACCCTAACACTCTCTGCCGAAATCTTAGATGCAATACAGACGACGCCAATATACATGAAGCAACAAAAATTAGAAGCGAGCACGTAGCTCCCTCTATGAAGAAAAATTCTAACTAATTAATCAGAATAAAAAACTAATGTTTAAACAGTTTTAGCAAATTAAAATGGAAAAACCATTAATATATTAATTAGAGAAATTTTTAAACTCCTTTTAAAAAACTATTAATATTAATGAAAGAATTTGGGAATCCGTTGTCTTTAAGAATATTTTTTAAATTATCTAAAGCTTTAACTAAATTAGAATGGTTGTTACATATGCTATTTATTCTATTAATTTGAGAAAATATGGAATTTCTAAAAATTTTATAATGAAGATTTGTATGAAAATTACAAAGTATTATAGCCTTAAAATTAAACTCATTTCTTTTATCAAATAAGCCAACAGATATACCTGAATTTAATATTTCAATTTCCATATCTAAAAAATTGCATTTGTTAATTTCTGTATTGGTTTTGTTTAATTTAAGCTCTTCTGGATAGCAGTTATAAATGGAATCAAAATTATCATAATTAAACACTATAAGGTCATCAATAAAACGAAAACCATAAATAATTTCATTTTTAATTAATTCCCTCTCATATGAATGTAGAAAGATGTTTGCCAATGCACTAGAATAATTGCAACCCATAGGGATACCAAAAACCTGTTTTTAGTATTCAATTCCGTTAAAGAGATAGTTTTCACAAATATTAACTCTGCAGATTTCTATCCATTTATTTTTTTCAATTAAATCAGTGTTTAGGTATAAATCATAAACATTTGAGCAAACTTCAATTAGTTTATTGTGTGGAAGGCTAGTGAATAGATTTTCAAAATCAAATGTATTAATGTTATAAATGTTATTATCTTTAATGAAATTTAAAATTTTAGTGTTGTTATCTATAATGAAATTCTCTTCTTCTTTGATTTTTTTAAGAATAATTTTTAGAAATTTAAAGAAAAATTTACTTAAATGATAGTTGTAACTTCCAGTGCTACAAGTAACAAATCTGAATTTTAAAGGATTTTTATGAAATTTGATAGTAGGGAAAAGGTAAGGATAATTTAGGTTACTGATTTTAATTTTAGTTTTTTTAGCTAGTGCAATAATTCTTTTATCCAGTTCTTTTTTTCCAAATTTAATTGTTTGATATGTTTTATTCGAGTTATATTCATTAAGCAGAGTGTCTTTGAAGTGTAATTTACACATTAAGCAAAAATTATTTCCTGCCTTATCTACTGTTGTTACAATAAATTTGTCTTTAATGATTTCAATTTCTTTTTTAAGATGCTTATTGAAAAAAATACCTCTATTAATATTTATATTATTATTTTTATAAATTCTATTTTTTGTTTCCAATAATATACGTTGTTTCCATTCTCCAAATCCCTCAATTGGCCAATGATATTTCCTGGCTATATTAGCAATGAAAACATCCAAGTCTCGATTAATGGAATTAATTATTCTATTATGACTAACCTTATTTCTTAACCTAAATTTAGTTCCCTTACTCATGATGTCTCTAAGATATTTAGATTTAACAATATTCAAATTACCTGTAATAATATGTCCCTTATCTATATCAATAAATTCCCTAAGATCTGCTTCATTACAAAAACAGTGTTTATTGTTTATTTCATTTAAATTTTTACAATAATAGTTATAGTTACAAATTTGTTTTTTGAGCGTTCTTGAATATTTAAATGCAGTAGAAATTATATTAATATCTTTAACAGGAAAGAATTTATTATTTTCATGAATAATTTCAGGCAACTTTAATTTTTCGAAGAAGATATCAAGAAAATTAACAACACAAAACTCTTTTTTCTCATTTTTGTTAACCTTAAATAGAAGTCTATTATTAGAAATACCCAGTTTAAACTTTACCAGATCTAAAAAAACATTTTTAATGTTAATATCAAGAAATTTTAATTCCTCAAATTTATTATTAAAAAAACCATTTAATTCTATTATTTCTAAGTTTAAAAATAAAATGTTTTATTTTATTTATATTATCCCAGTTATGGTTAAGATTACATAATTCCTGAATTTCATCCATTATAATATCCAACTTTCTACCTTTACCACTTCCTCTTTTTGATCTAAATTTCTTATTGTTATTTTTGTTTAAAAAACCTTTAAAAATGTTGAATTTATTATAAATACAAATTTTATTAAATTCACTGTGCCCCTCACCATTTAATTTGCTGTTGAGTCCATATGGGAAAAGAGTTTTCAGGCTGCAAATGAATAAATTTTCAAGATCAAGTCTTTTATGTAGGTCAACTTTGTTATCCTCTAGGATGCAAATAACTATGTTTTCAAAACTGTGTTCCTGGAAATGGATAAGCTCATAATCATGAGAATTATTATTTTGAAAATTCTTAATTGCCGATCTATGCCCATTAATTCTAATACTTAATTCTGTACAAGTTTGACCAATATATTTAAGATTACATTCTTTACATTGAATTAAATAAATAACATTTTTGATTTTACAGAATGACATTAGCTCTTTATTATCAAAATTTAATTGCATCTCACATGCTGACGGACATGTCCTACATCTAACATTACCACATTTCCTAAATTTTTTCAAATGATCCGAGTTTAAGACATGCGCAAGTAACTTTTTATCCGTGGACACCCCCTGCTCAAAGCATTCCACAGTGCCCCTTGTTAAAGCGCGCGACGGGCCATGCGCTATATAATCATTATTATAACAATCTGGCATATTTAAAAGTGTAAATCGAAGCAAAAGTAGATTATTTCCCATATCAACAATTTTTAACAGGATCCCCGCCACCAAGAGCAAAGCACTATATAATCGAACCTCAAGAGAAAATACTGACTAAATACTAAAAATTACATTAAATATAATAAAATTATTTAGAAATAAATAAATGTATTAAATGGATTGGCGCATTTGCAGCTCATTCCAGTAAAATACAAGATATGACAGTAATACATTAACAAATTTATAAATTGATTAAATTAATTAAATAATAAAAATTCATAGTTTTTTATATATTTTTATGTGTTTTAAATATTATCGTGTCAACCTTCTGTTGATGCAACAATTTGAGGCTGTTGCTTTCTTACGATTAAAGATGTATTGTCATTGTTCTTGTCTAAATTTGCTGTTTTTTTGTCTTTACGTTTTTCTTTCTTTTTGTTTCATTTTAATTTTTGTTTAGTTTATCTAATTTTTGCTTCTGTATTATATTATAAATAGCTGCATTTGCGCCTTTATATATAATACTATGAATTTTTATGAATTTTTATTATTTAATTAATTTAATCAATTTATAAATTTGTTAATGTTTTACTTCATTAACGTACACTTTTTACTGAACGTTGATGTAGCTAATATGCATAGCGTTGCTCGGGATGGAAAAATGTCTAATAAGTCTAAGAGCTTATAACACATTTAACTTACTAAACCAGTTTTCCGCTGCTGCGTATTTAGTTGAAACTTTGTTGATTTCTCCCATTTCATCTGATCCCTCGGCCAGCAGCTGATCTTCTCTCTTCTTTTTGTCTCCGTATTTTGAACCACAAAGCCCAAGTCTAATAACGCTTAGGATTCCTTTTACCCCGGGCCATTATTGCTACAGTGACAACGGTTTTCTTTCATGTGATGGTTCTTATAGCCATGGGCCCGAGTATTACTCTCTTTTCTTCGGGGGGGGGGGAAGACAGGAAAAGACACTGTCACTTATTTTTTTCTCTCTTCGGCCGAAAATTAAATCAGTAACCTCCAATTACCTGAAAACATTGATACGATCAATTAAAAATTTGTAAAACATTGCATGCTAATTACACTGACATCACTGGATTACTGTGCGTGAGTATTATAAGGTTCAGCTACGAATTAAAAGCGGGATTAAAAATGCAGACTTGTAGTTAATATCAACAGATAGCAAGATTTTTAACATAACCTTCGCAGTGAGAAAAACACGTGAGAGAAGTACTTAATCAAACAATGAAATTGGTTTGAATTTGATTACAATAGTAGAAAACATTGTTACAAATTGGGTTCAGCAAAAAAGTTTTAATAATCCATTAGTAACCAATTCCATTGTCAAAGAATTTAATAAAAATATCTGAACGACAATGGAATTGGTTTTATTAAAATATAATTAATTGCACCTTAATATGGTATATAGTGGCTGAATTATAGCTCAAGCAGCATTTAATATTTTTTGTAAATATCTAATTCACAACATTTATTTATTATAATATTTAGTTTTGTTTATCATGTAATTTTATTAGTAACAGTAAAATAGATTGTTGGCATTTTGTTTTTAATTTGATGATGTTGATTTCCGTTATAGATAAATTGTCACAAATCTTACAAATAAACGCTATTTAAAATGGAGGATTTGCATTTCTTATTTCATATGCTAAACAAGCTTTTTTTGCTTCTATCACGATTTGAATAATAAGTATGCAGAAAGATAATTTTCGTGCAATTGTTACTTCGGAAATTATTGGCGAAAAATTGAGCAAAATCTTCAAATTTTGGCTTCATTTTTGTTATTGATTTAAACATCTTAAGAATTAATTAATTTTGAAAGTTTAAAACTGCACAGTTGACCTAGAATTAGACAACAAAATGGCATATTATACGTCGATATTGTTCATTGTTTTGGAAGAGTTCTTGCAACTGACAGACATACAGACACATGTATTTTTTGCTTTATATATATATATACAAGATGAATTTTATGTCATATCGTAAGTTTTATGATTCTCAAAGTTCGATGGTAACATGATTCCTCCTAAGGAGTACTTGAATAATCATTCCAAATTCTGAAGAGTTTCTTCTGAATGTAGAATATGCAGTTATAACTGAATGAAATTTTAATATTTTAGGGAAACTCACGCAAGATTTATAAATAATATTATTTCAAGAAATACGTAACTGCTGTGTTACTATGCCAATACACTTCGCTTGTTTTGAATCTTAAATCTTGAAAATTTTAATTCTTTCGGAAAGTTACTATGATATAACTAATAACTGGTATGATATAATTGATAAACCAATATAATATAATTTGATATAAGTTAATATTAAAATTAAATCATAATTATTTTAGTCTTTAATCACAAATCTTTGTGTATCCATCCAGTTGTCATGTTTGAAGATTGTAATAAAAGTCTTGTAAAAGATTTGCTTTTTGGGAAAATGTCAATATCACCGCTCTTTTTAAAGACGTTATTAAATTAATGCATAAATAAATGTAAACTGAAGGCTTGATTGCAGTGATGCAAAAGATTTTCACTTAATATTTACACAGATGTTTCTGACTTTATAAAATGTATGTGGGATTCCGCCATGCACCGCCAGGAGGCGCTTTGTCACTTTCTAAACTGAACGTTCTACCATCTGACGCCACGTCACATGACTCTCATACGTGAAAACAGACGGTTAGATTGCGAGCGATGGAGCATGCCTCTCAAAAGCTGCCTTTATCTTCTTTTTCTTCAATGTTCGTCCCGTCTAAATATTTGTGTCGTCATAATTAAATATTTAAAATCACACACCTGTGTTTTACCTGGCTTCGTCTCGCCTCACATGGGAGATAGACTTCCATCCTACATGTATGATCAATGAATTGAAAGTAAACATTTAAAACCTAAGGATTTTTGGAAAAAAACACATCAGTATGAAAGTCATCCACCAAACTAATCTGATTTAGTTTATTTTATAAATAATACTTGTGTTAAAATATATTCCCTTTAATAAGCAAAAAAAGTCTTTTTCCTCCTGCACAAATCATATAATTGAAATATTATGAAATTGGTTAAGTAAATTTGCAGATTTATTGGAGCCTTTATTCGTTGTTTGCTAAGCAAACATTGCTATAAAATTTATTACAAAAATATATAGTTAAATGAAATAAAAATAAATTCCGTTATATGCCTAAGTTACACAACATAGACGTTACTTAATCTGGGAGCTCCAAATTGTTTTTCTGATTACTTTTTCCATCACGTTATGTGCGCTTATATTTACATCATCTGTTTCTTAAGCTTCTGATTGCATGCGCAACAATGGAAAAAACTGCTGTTACAGTAGAATACGTGTTTTGTTGACTTCCAATATTGTTACGGATGGCAATCCCAAAACAATTCTGTAAATTATCTATAAGTTTATCATAGAGCTTAACTTTCCCTCTAAGCATTCGTATTTCATTTTATTAGCCAAGAATCTACTTTTGCATATGTCCACTTACACATTCTAGCATTGTGATTGTGGTCTCCCCATAAATAACTCTCCCTTACATAAAAACATTACAATCACTGTCTCCATATTATGCACTGCATTGTAATTCAAGTTTTACCTCAGATTTTTCAAAAATCCTTAAAATACTCCAACAGTTTTCATGATTCCTGATGATTCTTTGCAGTTTAAATACGAACTAGACGCCTTCCGCGACCAGATGTTTTCCTGTAATGTTAACGCTTTGCGGCGCAGTGTGCCAGCTGATAGCACACCTAATATCAATAGCTTCTCAACCGTTAACTTCAACTATGAATGGAAAACAATAACTTTAGGATAGAACAAATGGTACTCCTTTTAGAATGTATATAGCAGCCTTATGAAATTTCTTTTCCGAATAGGAATTATTAGAGATAAAGTTTGGGAAAATTCCTTAACTCTGAGATAAGATATTTTTTCAGTTCTGGACGTTTACAATTTTATCAAATAAACTCGAAAATTTTCCTCCAATATTCTTGAAGTTTTAATTAATGATTTTCTGTAAGATTCAACAATATTTTTTTAGTGTATCAAGGTGGCTGAGTTTAAGGGGTTCTCATATGAGGGGGGTGACCCAAAGGGGGACGACCCCCCTCGGAATAAAGTAAATTTCTTTTAAAAAATGTAGATTCTATGTCTAGACAATAAACTAAACCCATTTATGATGTTTTTCATCATATTTCAAAAAATTTAATGCCTTGCGCCGCAAAGTGTTAATGGCCTGTGGTTATGCTCGCAAATTGGCGAATGGGCGGTTGTAGAGGCTGAGGGTCTCTGTCAAAGTTTTATTTTTCAATATAACTGGAAAATGGAGGGTGGTAAGTTGCAGGTGACCATTGATGGTATATCTAGACGCATAAGCTTTCATATGATATAAAAACTGTCGAAATATGAGCAGAGGTTATGGCTGGGTGACTCTGTTAAGGTTTTTCCCTACAGCGAATGTACAGTGGAGACGTATTTTCTCGATTTCTTTCGAAAAGGAGGGCATATCTAGGCGTCATAGGCTTCCATATGAAATAACAGTTATCGAAATCGTTTCAGTGGTTGGGGCTAGGTTAATGACCATCTGGTTTTTCCAAATAATTTTAAATATATAGATAATAACTTTTGTAATATGCATTTCACATATTTTACAGTATTGTATCATTGATTCTTAATTTAAACTTTTTATAGTATCAATGGAAATGGCAGGGGCATGGGCATTTAGTGACTTATGGCCTTTTTGTTCTAAACTCAAAACTTAAAACTTAATAAAAAATCTACTGCCAGAAACAAATAAAACAATAGAAAAATAAATAAATGAAACATTAATATATATTTTTAAGATTGCATAATTGTTAAGAATAAGAAAATAGACGTACAACAAATTGTTTGAATTTTTTCGGCTCTTCGAATATCCACTTCTGGCATCAGAGTTTCCCATTCCGGTTTATTATTTATACTATAACATTGATAACACTTATTGTCAAAACATAAATAAAGCGCTTTAGTATATTTAAAAGTATAGCCAGTAAAGTGAGCCAATTAATCTAATTTCGAAACTCATCAAAATGAGGATGGATTTTCCTTCATTCTAGTGCCAACCATTTGTTTTTTCTGAATATATAAGCAATTTACCACCTAAATTTATATTCATATCAGGTATTCATGAGAAAGTGTATAAAGTTCTCTTTCCTAAATAATATTTATAACAACAGACTCAATTAATCGATTGCCTTCGACAGTAGATAAAAATTGCAACAGCATTTGAAAAATAATGATATAAATAGAGGCAATCACAATATATTTATACAATCTCTAACTTGGGCACCATTTTAGTTTTCAGGCAAACTTCTTTTCTCAGCCTTTCCAAAGATTTATTTATTCACTTCAAAGGAATAGTGAAGGAAGAGTAAATATTTTGACGTCGAATCATTGCATTTTATCATTCCAAACCCACTATCATATTCGGCTTTAAAAAGTGATACAAATGCATTACTATTTTGTTTTCGTACCATCCCTCATGACCAGCGCACATTTCATGTATAACGTTCAGAGAACCCCCCTCAAACACGCTTCAATACGCGCTGCATTAAAGCGAGTAGTTAGGTCATTATTCCTCTCCTGCCGTTGCCCTCATGTTTCTGTCACTTAGATAGCTGTTTCCAAAATCAAACAACCGTTCAACATGCTACTGGCTCTTGATTTTACCCTATTATAGACCGGATGTGAGGAAAGATCTTCATGTTACTTAGAGAAGAAGAGTTAGCGGGTACAAATAGTTTCTTTTGTTTAAACTTTATATTTATGACACGCACGAAAAAGCACATGCGCAAAAAATGAAGTGTTCGCAGATGTATAAAACGAAAAAATAAATAAAAATACGGCATATGTAGAAAGAATCAGATAATTTACCGGCACCGACTAAGTAGTCAATTTCTTCGCAACTATACATCTAGGGACGAAACATTCTCCCTGCTTTTAACACGAAGACGATTTGTAAAAATAATCCAAGTTAAGCAATCAAAAAGTGAACATACGTTTTTCTGTGATTTATGCCGTAAATTTTCGAGTTATTGAGTTTCGATTAAGATATAATTTTTGTACATCGATGCAAATAAGTTGGAAAAAGCTTTTCAAAATGCGTATTCATGCAGCGAAACTTCTGATGATTAAATATTCAATTAGCCTCGTCAATGAGAGTTAATAATGTAGTTGCAGTAAATATTCATATTATAATGTCCACATTCATTCAAAATTATGTTATTCAAATTATATGCCACAACAGCTAAAACTTTCAATCCATTGCGCATATTGGAGGTGGACCAAAGAACACGCAAATTTACAGCTCATAGTACAATTTGCAGTTAAATAATAATATTTGTCATAATAATCTGGTGTCACATGAAATGAATTAAAACCTCTTAAGCTGGCAAATTTTTGCGCACCAGTAATAATTCCTGTAACGGTTATTAACGAATTAATGTTGTACAATTTGCAGTTATATAATAATATTTGTCATAATATTCTAGTGTCACATGAAATGACTTAAAAGCTCTTAAGCCGGCAAATTTTTGAGCACCAGCAATAATTGCTGAACAGGTTATTAATGAATTAATGTTATACAATTTGCAGCTATATAATAATATTTGTCATAATAATCTGGTGTCACACGAAATGATTTCAAATCCTTAAGCTAGAAAATTTTTGAGCACCAGCAATAATTGCTGAACAGGTTATTAATGACTTAATGTGACCATATATCTTACTACAGTTATTATTTAGGATATTTATTGTTGAGAAATAGATCCCATACAACTCAGAAAACTGCATGGAAAACAAAATTATTCTTAAATATTTTCATAGAATTTTTGAATAATCTATAATGCCCCAATCTATGTAGGAACTTCTTGACGAACATCAATAAATTATAATGAATTCTAGTTGATTTATCCGTAAAATTAGTTAAGAAACTATTGCTGCTAATTTTTTTGTATTATTCGTATTATAGTTGGCAACTGTTAGTTTAATTTTAAAATAAATTTAAGTCAAACCTTGCGAATAGGTAAATTTTTTTATGTATACTATATATTTGAATGAAGCAAATCCATATTTGTTATTTTATAATATTGTAAAATATTTATTTAAATGAATGAATACTTATTTCAACTGAGAAATTTTATGGAATGATTCAAAAACTATTTATTTGCAACATTTTACTTAACGACCATAATAAACGAGTTAAAATATTAACTGAATTGAAAAAAAGCACATGCTTTTGCTATATACTGGAGTCCAAAACGAATGCTTAACATTGAAGATGATACAAAATTGGAGTTAATATGGATATTATGGCTAGCAATCAGTTGCTGAGAATCGTGGGATATAATATCATCGGAACTCACATTTTACAATGAAGATTCGGTCACGAGGGCAGTTAAACAACCAACAGAAAGGGATGAAGGCGAAAATGGAGTTTGATCCATCCTGTTTCACAGGAAGCTAATAAAGTGATGTAACTTTCATAAATGGTTATGTTTGATGTGCATGATATATACATGCATTTTCGTAAACACAGCACTGATATTCGGGAACATATTAAGGTTTCCTTAGAAAATCCCAAATTTTTCAGCAGGTTTTTAGCTTGTAAAATGCAGAGTTTTCAATCAAATAGTACGAAACTTACAGAATATTTGACGATATATAAAATAATCATTTTGTATTAAAATTTGAATTTAAAAATTTGAAAATCGCAGGAAATATGAACATTTGTAGTAAATATTATTTACTGCGCATGTACGACACGTAGCGCAAGTTTTTTCATAACTTCAGAGCCAGATATATAGGGCACCTTATATAAAAATTCCAGTTCAATACCGTTAGTATTCAGAAAGATATCGGCAATGCAACGAAGTGAATTTCGGTACACTCTAAGAAAATCTAAATGATGAGGGTTCTTCCACAAACTGATATTTTTTAAACTTTAATATTCGAACAGTAATACTAAATTTTATGAATGTTGAATATCCTGAATACTCATGTATACTTATAAGTTAAATACATAATTTAAATCACAGTTTGACAATTACTGTTCGATGATTCAAGTTTAAAAAATATCAATTTGTGCAAGAACCCTCATCATTTAGCTTCTTTTAGAGGGTACCGAAATTCACCAAGTTACAATACCGATATCTTTCTGAATACTAATGGTATTGAACTGGAATTTTTAAATAAGTTGCCCTATACAGGGTGTTCTGTTAATGGACCGACAAACTCAGAGGGTTGTTAGTAGACATCAAGAGAAACAACAATCGCAATGGAAGGTGTCACAATACATGTTGAGAGTGTGAAAATGGCGGGAAAAGTTTGCAGGTTTCGATGTCACTCTGGAACAACAAAAATAACAATAATAGCCACAAAAAAAGAGTTATTTGATTAATTATTACAAGAGTTGTTGAAAGTGGCAGCCACTGACGTCATCGCACAATCTGCAACGACTTAACCCTCTGATTCCTAAGACCATTGAAATAAAGGAACCTCAAAATACGGGAACGTCCGAGCTCCTCTATCAAAGATAAGGGATATCACTTTCCCTCCTCAAAAACCACAATGACAGCTGGCATTGTCCGAATTGTAAGAAAACTCCCCTCTTCCCCAAACACATCTGGGAGAGCCACTCTAACGAAGAAAGCACGCGGGGAGTGAAATCAATCACACTGAACGAAAGGGGGTGGAAATTTCAGAGTGACATTCGACGTTTTGGACGTCTATCGTCTTTTGCTTGAAGGGACGTATGGGACGGTCCCGTATCGATAGAATTATAAACGATTCACAGATGCGCTTGACGATACTTGCTTCTGATGTCTGCCGCAGCGAAGAAAATCTCCGATATCATATACAGACGTCGCATAAACGAGTTATTTAAGGTAACCCTGTAGGAAAAAATCACACGGATTTAGATCCGGTTGAACGTTGAGGCCACGGAATGGATCCTGCTCATCCAATCTACCTTCTTGTGTAGGCCATGCATTTTTCGTGATTTTCACCTTCTCAATGTGGTTTGCGAAGCCATGTTGCAATATTTGTTCCTCTTGATGCCTATTAACAATCCTCTGAGTTTGTCTGTCCATTAACATAACACTCTATATATCGGGATCTGAAGTTATGAAAAAAAATACTCAAAGTTTCGCACATGCGCAGTAAAAAATGACTTGCTACAAATGCTCATATTTCCTGTAATATTCAAATATTTTAATTCAAATTTCAGTTCAATGTTATTTTTACATATTGTCAAGTATTTTGTACGTTTCGTATAATTTGATTAAATGCTCTATATTTTATAAACAAAAAATGTGGGAAAATTAAAGATTTTTTAAGAAAACCATCATATTTTCCTGAATATTTGTGCTGTGTTTACGAATACGCATGTAAATATTATGCATATCAAACATAACCATAGATGAAAGTTTCATCTCGTTATCAGCTGTCTGTGAAACAGGATGGGTCAAACTCCATTTTCGCCATCATCCCTTTCTGGTGGCCCCTCTAACTGCCCTCGTGACCGAATCTTCATTGTAAAATGTGAGTTCCAATGATAGTACGCCCACGATTCTCAGCAACTGATTGTAAACCATATTAATTCCAATTTTGTGGCATATTCAAAATTGTGGATTTTTAGACAACAGTGTAGATTTAATTTTTATGTTTATTCCTCAGTGTCCTACTTTTAATAATTTTCGAGTTAAACAATGAAAATGCGGCAAATCAAGACTTGCCTTAAGGTGTGCATAAAAATATTTCAGACCATAACAAATGAAAGTTAGAAGGGAAAATGTGAAATATAAGATGGGAAATCTCTACTCATAATAAAACAGAATGTATATGTCTGTGGGCGTGCGTGTGCCTGTGTGTGTTGGTGCTCTACAGGGCAGACCGCTGGACCTAGAGATACGAAATTTGGCACAAACATACTTTGGAAGGTGGGAATGTGTACCTCTGATCCCTTTTTTGGAAATTTTAATTAGAATTTTAATTAATTAAAAATTAAGCGAAAGTTTGGCGTTTTCCTTAATAATTTCTAAAAATATAACAACACAAAAATTATTTGTTTGCCAACTGACAGTGCAGAAAATTACCTTTTCAATGATATAAATGAAGTTGCCGTACCAGTTTTTCTCTAATATTAATAAATTTTTAAAACTATTTTTTGGTATATTATCAACAATGCTTTTCATAGTTACAACTCAATTCAAGCCGTTTACATTGCTTAAACAAATATTTAATTGCGTGTTTCTCTTTCATCGTCTAAAAATGAGGTAATTCTTGTGAAAAATTAACCTAAATTGATAAATTTAATTTTTCATGAAGATAGAGATCCACACAAATGACGATGGAGACAGTTTAAATTTTAACTTGACATTTATTATGGCACAACATGGATACCACTCGTAGCCATAACACAAGATAGACAATAATAAAAACAATACTTAACACATATCATAACAGGTCGTGACACACACACATCTCGATGTCTTCTCCGGAAGGAGAAAGTAAAAGCCAAAAGGCCAGCAAGAGAAAACACAGCGAGCCAGTAACCGCCAACCAGCATCGCACCTTTATATATGTGTGGCGATTAAGAAATTTACATCTTCACTGACATGCTGATTGGGATCAATCAGTGATTCGAATCAGCATATCATTCGAGTTAACATCGATCGCAATCCTGACCAACTAGAGCCAACAAGATTCGAAAATTATAGTCTAGCTGATGCTGCCGATAAAAAGAGGAGAGGTTTATTCCCAACAGTAATATCCTAGCAAATTTCGCTTTCATATTTTATTTCATGAAAATATTTGTGGAATCTGTAATCCAACCCTCTCAGATATTAAGTATATTAAGAAATATATCTAGTAACACGAATGATTATGGTTTCTATATTTTCATTCCTTTTTCGGCATGTTTCAATCCAGCTAACATGCCTAGCCATAAAATGTGCTGCGTCATTTTAGTTTTGAAATCAAACGCAGATTTTGCAAGAGAAATAACAAAGTGAATACAGCCTCGACAACGTGCAATTAGATATTTCATGGCATTGTCAGTTATTTAACTCCATTAGGGGCATTTTAGTAGACAATGAACAGAAGAGGTTCAAACCACTAAAAAATCTTTAAACCCTGTTTTGGTAATTGGGGCGAGAACGGGTATCTACAATCCACACGAAGAACATGGATACCACAGTCTGAAGTTTCATATTACTTTGTTAAGGGAATCACGAAAATAAAATGATGCAAGATTCAAATGAAATCGTATTTTCGATGAACAAGCTGGTCGCCGAAGGCGGCTAGTATAAAATATAATTTTTGAGAATTTTGAAGTATCTTCCATGTTTCTGTCGTTCCCGTTTTCGACTGTTATTTCTATATATTTAAAGGACTGGACTGAAAAGAAAATAACTTTTTTTCAGTCTACGCATATTGTTATGATAAAGCAACTTTAGAGTAGATAGAGGTTTCTCACAAAAAAAAAATTATGGGAATTTCTGTGAATCTTATTTTTAAGTTAATAAGTTTTAAATTTAATTATTAGTAATAAATATTTCATTTAATAATATTTTAAGTTAATAAATTTAACTTAATATTTATGAAATTCTCGTGAGTATTTTTCGCACAAAATCGAATCAGTTGCAATCTATTCATCAACAGATTGCTTATACTGCATCAATTAATTTCAGAACAATGCATTAATAGGAGAAATCCTCATTGCGAAAACAGCTGTTTCTCAAAAGATTGTTTTGGAAACGGATCCATAGGGCTTAAGTTCGTTCATATGAAAGGATTATTCTAGCTTCACTCTTTATCTTTGTCTTATATTATAGCTAAGATATAATTAAGTTAGTTCTTTCATACTATTATGAATATCACCCAATTTTAGAGTCCATAATATTTTAATTTATAAAGCCATTAATTATATAATTTTTACAGAAGATGCATTGAGGGAAAAGTTTCGAATTTTGTGACACGAATAAAATAAAATGATAAATAATCAGAGAAGACTGAAGACAAGAAGAGTAATCGTAATGAAGCGTTTAATGAAACAAAAAACACATTATTTTGTATAAATCAAAAATGGTTCAAAAAGTCACTAAATCATTTCGTTTTCCTTTGTAGCTTTTGCAGAGGAGGT
>BGPR01001942.1:61450-73982 GCA_013235015.1 Araneus ventricosus | reverse complement strand
TTTAATTTATAAAACCATTAATTATATAATTTTTACAGAAGATGCATCGAGGAAAAAGTTTCGAATTTTGTGACACGAATAAAGTAAAATGATAAATAATCAGAGAAGATTGAAGAAAAGAGGAGTAATCTTCATGAAGCGTTTGAATTTCTAATAATGAAACAAAATGCATTATTTTATATAAATCAAAAATGGTCCAGAAAGTAACTAAATCATTTCATTTTTCTTTGTAGCTTTTGCAGGGGAAGTAGTAATAAGAAATTTTGAAAACTCTCAAATGAATACAATGTAAGTTTATATAGTACTTACGTGGTAGAAAAATGTCTAATTGTAAGATGAAATATATTAACAAAATGTATCATACCTTGTATGAAAACCTTAATATTTATCTTTATCTTTGTCTTATATTTTATCTAAGATATAATTAAGTTAGTTCTTTCATACTATTATAAATATCACACAATTTTAGAGTCCATAATATTTTAATTTATAAAACCATTAATTATATAATTTTTACAGAAAATGCATCGATGAAAAAGCTTCGAATTTTGTGACACGAATAAAATAAAATGATAAATAATCAGAGAAGATTGAAGACAAGAGGAGTAATCTTAATGAAGCGTTTAAATTTCTAATAATGAAACAAAACACATGATTTTGTATAAATCAAAAATGGTCCGGAAAGTCACTAAATCATTTCGTTTTCCTTTGTAGCTTTTGCAGGGGAAGTAGTAATAAGAAATTTTGAAAACTCTCAAATGAATACAATGTAAGTTTATATAGTGGTAGAAAATATCTAATTGCAAGTTGAAATATATTAACAATATGTATCATACCTTGTATCAAGAAACCTTAATATTTATTAAGTACATATATTCGTTTTGTTAAAAAAACATTATTATTTTTTCTATTATTTTGCCTTACGTCCTATACAAAATTTTACATTCATAAACAATACTAAAATTATATATTCCATGAACAGAAACTTCTTTTAAAAGTTTTAATGAAGAAATATATATTATCTAAATTTTACAAAATAAATTTTATTCGCAAATTAAAGTACATTTGCTTTGAGACTTCTGCTACTTAAAAGCCGAAAAGACATGTAATAAGGTAATCAGAAACCACAACAGGAAAAAGAAGCCTTGCTGTAAAATCTTTTACGTGTTCTGTGTGAAAAATATGCTTTGTATTCTTTCCATTGTTTCTTTTCTCCGACACTAATAAAACTGTTCTCCGTGAAAAAAAGAAGGCTATAAAAATTTCATCTCCTTCACTGCATAATACATTCATGTTACTTCTGGTCATTCTTATATTTATGACCGTGTTTTTTCGTTGCAAATACATTTTTCCGGAAAATGAAAGGCTTATTTTAATTTCTGAATCCTTTCATTATCAAAATGACGTGTTTATAAATATTATCTGCATATTTATACGCATGAATTTCCTAAATAAATGCCCAATTTTGCCTAGACTTCTATCTTCTCTTATTTTTCCTTATCATCTGCTGTACCGAACATTAGTTTGTATGTGAAAGTAGTTAGCATTAACTATTCAAGAAGACTTTTCCTCTCTCGCCATTGAAATTTAAAGTATAGTTTTAGATAATTGTAAAACATATGTAAGACAATGCTTCAATTGAATATTTGAGGATCCAAAAACTTAATGAATTAAAAGGCTTAAAGTCTTTTTTCCTTGATTATATATTCTTATCTTTTAAGAAAACATTGGCTAATTGCAGCTGCAAATGAGAGGAAAAAAGTCCTTTGAAACTGAAACTAAAAATTAAAAAAACTGCAAAAGTTAATCCAAATTAGAATAGCTTAGTAGGATACTATTAACTCCTGATGAGTTTCTGTTCTTTGTTATAATTCAAACTTATCATTATTACTTATTATTATTATGTAATAACTTTCCAAAAAAAGAATTGTTACAGATAAATTCGTTTTATTCCATTTTTTTTTTTTACTTACTAAAATGTCTTTCTATGGAAATTTATTTCCTTGCGCAATAATTACATACCAGATTGTTCCCATTTGGGCGCGAAGGAAATCTTATTATGATAATCTAAATTATCTTACACGTCATCTACTCCATCATTCACGCGAAGAGCTCATTTTAACAAGCGAAATCCAAATTACTCTACACGTCATCAACTGCAAAATAGAACGCTAATTATTATAAACCCATTTAGGAACCTTCTGCTTCAGTAAAATTTATACAAGAGAATAAATTTATCCGAACTGTCTTTTTCCGTTAAGTCATTTGCTGCACGCTCGGCATTTACTTAACGCCCACTCCTGAATTCATTTTCACGGCATTATCTATTCCATTCCTTCCTCATTTCCCCCCTAGATGGCGCTGTACGTGCAGGGAGAGTATCTTGTCACCGCTGAAGTGCGACAGATGTAGAACTTACGATCGCGTTTACACAGATAGTGAAGAGCTGAGTAGAAAAGAAAAACTCTCTGTGGTAGCGGTCCAGTAGTTGTGGGGCAACTGCTCGTAGAGGTTATTTTTCGCAGCACATTTTCAATATTTTTCGCACATGTTTCAGAAGTTTCTTCGTACTTTAATGTTTTCAAGAAAAAGAAGGAGAATGCCATTCTTTTATTCCTAAATGTTCGCGCCGTGATTTATAAATATATTTTGTGAAAACAATTGTAATTTTGTTTGTTCGATGAACTCGAAACTTATTGAAGTTCCGGTGGAATGAATGATTGGAAAGGAAAATGAATAGTGTGTTTTACCGAACGTTTTTATTGTACAATAAAATAAAATAAATTTGAACAAAAAACTTTCTGAAACAAAGTAGTAAGGAAAGAAAATATACGAAATATTTCGAATTTAAGGATTTGCAAAGAATGCCATTGGACATAATTCAATAAAAATAAAAATCGCACCAAAATAAGGGAAATTTCGTGATATAAACACGTAGCAACTAATGAAAACTATGGAATGTTTTGGAAAATGTTTCCACCTTTAAATGAACTGAATGAAATACATTTTATTCGACTGCTGAGTGCATAGGGAGTTGGGGAAAAATATCTATTCTTGATTTTGTGTGCGCTAAAGAGCAAGAAATCGGACTCAACGTATCAGCTGGATTTTCCACGTGACGGATAGCCACTTGTTGAATCTCAACCATAGACAATGGCTTCTGCTCACTTGTTCTTACTGGTTTTATTCGCGTTTGAGGTTATCGGTGCTAAGGTGCCAAGATTTAGTCGCAGTTCAGAAAATGACTTTGGAGATTGTGCGGGTTTCTGCTGGTGTCGACGGGACAGTCTCACGTGTCAGAGATCGAACACTTTGGATTCCATACCCATTTTATCATCAGAAGAAGAGAGGGCCTTGGTCACAAAAATGTAAGTACCATTTTTATCCAATTTTTTTTCAAATGAATCACCGATATGGGTTATCAACCCAAAAAAAATAATCCTTACTCACGATATCACTGTAATGTCAAAAAATAAAATGTGAATTTTTTTTTCCATCAGTATTATTTAAAAGTGGTGTGTACATTTGTCACGATCATTTGTTAAAAGTTTCATTGACTTGTGAAGTTCCAGGAATTTGTGGGGAAATTTCTTTTGAAGTTGCCTTTAGATAAGAAATCGGTGCCGAGTGCAACAAGTGCAGTGACATAACGATGACTGAAACTAAATTGCAAATGTGCAACTCCAAAATTCTTGCCTCGGAGATAGATTAATAAATTGTTTCTAGAACTGTGATAGTCTTTATTTAAGCTTCTTAAGCAATATTATTCAGACTTTAGAATGTTTACCTATATTAAACTAAAAAATCCCACACTCATAATATAATGTATTAAAAAATGCGAAAAAAGTATTATTATCGTTTAAAAGTGGTGAGAACGACTCTTTGCATATTTTATTTGTTAGAAATGTTGTTGACATTTACTATTCCTTAAGTTTGTTGGAGAGTTTCTTTCAGTCGCCAGTCGAAAAGAAAGCAGTGCTTTAACTAGGAAGGTGCAAAAAGTGAAGTGCCTTAATGATATTTGAAATTTACTATAGGTGTGAAACTCCAAAAATCACAAATGTTGGATGGATCACAAGAACTTCTATAAGACTGAGAAAGATTTTATTCCAATTTTTCAAATAACTATATTTAGAAATTTTAAGAAAGTTTATTTTTACGTAAACAAAAGGACAAGGGGAAGAAACAGTTGTCATTCGCAATATATAGATTAAACATTATTTCAGTTTATTAAATAATAATGACTTTCTGTGAAGTATATGAGTTGTTATTATTGTTTTTGAGAAAGTAGCGCAGAGGAAATTATTGTCGTTCATAGCCACGCGGACGCAAAATATTTAATGAACAAAGTTAACTTATTTCGCATTTTATACAAGATGTTCCAATCAAATCTATTCAAAGAGGTTATATTAGAGGAAATATAGATGTTATTTTAGTTTTAAAAATAGTTTTTGACAATTAAAATAATTATGTTTGTACTTAAAAAATTAATAAATACATAAAAATCATGAAATAATGTCTCGCGTAATAAACACCATAAACATTGTTTAGGTTTAGAAAATAACATCTTTATTTTATAAAGGACCTATGTATGTTTTAATAATAATATGTTTTTATTCTGAAAGTTTGTAGACAAAGAGCACAAATAAATATATAAACATTCAAAAAACGTGCTTTTTTAAGATTTTAATGCACACGATTTATTAAAATACGCAAAAAATTTTGCAAATATATGAAATAAACTTCTCATTAAATGACTACATCTTACAGATGTTCTTTAATTGAACTTGGTGTTAATTTATTATTTTTACTATTATAATTTATACCAAACAAAATTAACACCCTATCCAACTTTATTACATTCCTTCTTCACCACTTTCTAGAAAATCTATAATTCACTATTTCTAGAAAAAAGTCTCTGGTGTCCTATTATCTTTGCTGTATAGTTCTTACGTTACCAAATGGTAAAAAATTTTACTGAAAGAAATGAAGGGAGATAAATAATTTTTTTGGTCTCTTGAAGTTCTTACGGAATGAAATGCAAGAATAATAAACGTTGGTTTTCAAAAACTGTCTAAGCTTTCTTGAAATGGGGTTTAAAATGTTTCGTCGTGAATACTTAATTATCATACACACGACTTAATACACACGATTTATTAAAATCCGTAAGAAATTTTGAAAATATATGAAAGAAACTTTTCATTAAACGACTTCCTCTTAGAGATGTTCTTTAACTGAACTTGGTGTTAATTTATTATTTTTATTATTATAATTTGTACCAAACAAAATTAACTCTCTATCCTTCTTTATTTTATTCCTTCTTCACCACTTTCTAGAAAATCTGTAATTCACTATTTCTAGAAAAAATGTGCGTCTGGTGTCCTATCATCTTTGCTCTATAATTCTTGCCTTACCAAATGATAAAAAATGTGACTGAGAAAAACGAAGGAAGATAAATAATTTTTTTGTTCTCTTTAAGTTCTTACGGAATGAAATACAAGAAAAATAAGCGTTCGTTTAAACACTGTCTAATCTTTCTTAGACTGGATTTAAAAAGTTTGGTCATGAATACTTAATTAGCATTCCCTTGGAAATTCTTTACGCTGTTTGAAATTCATTTTTCGTCTCCGTGGGACTTCGAATATTGTTTTCAAAGCAGCTATTAATGAAAGGAAAGTTATTCATTTTAAGAGCATATTCTTTTTAAATACAGCGATCGTTCGTTATTTCAAAAAATAACTTTTCTGCATAATAATTTTAGAAATGTTTGGGAAAAAAGTTTCTACATTTATAAATTTTATGCTTAAACATTTCAACCTTAAAAATATTTTTTAAATAAAGCTTACTTTCTGTTCAACATAAAGATAAATGCAAAAATCTGAATGAGTAAAAAAAGAATTAATTGACTCATTTTTATACTGATTTTTCTTTTGACATTTTTAGGAAGAAAATAAATGAATTGAATGAAAGGAAATTAAAAATAATTGTTAGAATATCAGTATAATCTGGAAAGAAACTAAGCAAATTTGATACAGATCTCTTCTATTATGCAAGAATCATTTATCGAATTGTTTACACCTAACTCACAGCGTTAGAAAAATGAATTTAACTCTATCGACACGAGAACGTCCCAAACGTCCCTTCAAGGAACACACGGTGGCCGTCCGAATATCACTGTGAAATTTCCATCCCCTTTCGTTAAGTGTGATTGATTTCACACCCTCTGCGCGCGCTTTCTTCGTTAGGGCCGTAGCACACTAGCTTATATTTCGTCACCAAGGGAGAGCAAAACCGCTTCTAGGGCGTTTGAACCGGTTTTATTAGCCCGCAAAGCGATGATGGGAGCTTTCCAGCAGAACTAAAAACATCCATGCAAGTTCATGGGCGTGAATAACTGAACCAATCAGGTTCGACTCGCCAGTGACGTCACTGAAAACTTAGGCGCGATTTCCGGGATACACAGAAGCGTGTTAACATCTTAATTTTTTTTATTGAAATAAGGTAGATGATCCAGTTTTTGCCACATTAAGAGAAAATTTGAATTGGAATTTTCACAGTGGATGACTGGTTTAAGTTTTTTTTAAGTCGTACTGACACTATTCTTTAGTAACTTTTATTGCCTGTTAAGTAATAAAATCTTTCTCTGGAAAAATATTATATTTTGAGTTATAAATTTTTAAATAATATATCTTAATTTGCACCAGTTTTGGCCACATAATTATCATAACATATAATAGGCATTTCACTTAATATTAAGCAAAAATAAAAGCATTTTCATTCAGTACGTATTTTATTACATTTTCCTTCTTTATAGCAAGTTTTTCATTGCATACAAAATAACTGAATAACAAATTTCTTACTTTTCAATCAATTTGGTGTCAAAGTTTTACATTATTTATTTGATATTTTTTCTTGTTTATATTTTATAAACATTCAGTAAATTTCTAGTTCTTATATTATAGCTATATTAAGCAAAAATTAAATTAAATAGTATGATTTTTGGAACAAATTAATGCGCCTATTAGTTTGTATCTCTGGTTATTACACCTAAATTAAGTCTTAAACATTATAAAATTTATTAAAAAAGAGGCTAGTACTGTCCCATAAAAGTATTTCCATAGATAACCAATCTTTTGTAAATGTTCAAGATATTATGATGAGTCTTCCAGAAGCTACATTTTCACAAAAAAACAGAGTTTCAGTAACGCAGAAATCATTTGGTGTGCAATTTGCCAAGTTTAATATTCATTAATCTTGCATTATAAGTATGCATTGAAGCCATGAATAAACAAATACGATGCATTCTATGTTTTATGCTATTCAAAAATGTACTACATTTACACATTTTTTTCAATTTATTTTATTTACCCTACAATGGTCCACTTTGTCACTTGTTACTTAAAAATAAATATTAAAAAAAGTATAGATAATTAATAAATTTAGAAAGTAATATAAATCTTAATATGCAGAGAATACGTATGCATTTCTTTTCAATCCAAAAACAACAACAAAAAAAACCAGTTCTTTGAGAATAAACATTCAAAATTTACAAAAGTGGTCCATTGTACCCTGGTCTTCTCTATACATAATGTATACAGTTGCATAAATTTTTTTTATTTTTAAAGGGCTGAATTTACCTCTAAGGGCCTCTTAAACCCTAAAGATAATTAATTTTAGAATTAATAGTTATTTCTGACAGTGTGACGATGAAAGATTACAACACTTGCGAGTACTTGATACATGTTCACGCATTTAATTTTCTTGCAAGTCGCATGTTAAGGAAAAATGACCTAATCATATTGTAAATTACTAAAAAAGAGTTTGTTTAAGGTGTAGGAATGCATCTTATTGGTTAATATCAAATCAGTTGCAAATAATTGCATTTGATAATTACAGAGAGAATTAATGATAACATAGATGATGAAATTATGGCAATAGCAAATTTAATATTAACTTCATATTAATTTTAAAATCTATTAAAATATGTATATTTCCGTTTAAATTTTTTCTGTCAATTATAGCTTTTTATACAGAGATGTGCAATTCTTTGGGTCTGTTTCTTTGCGAAATATAAACGATAAAAAAAACCTATTTGCAGCCCCTAAAAGGCAATTACACATTGCAATTGTCATCCCTTCTTTGGGGGGGTTGTCAGATAGTAAAGAAGGGGAGTCCAACCCCCTTCGGTCAAGGACACATTGAAGGAGAAACCGCCCATCAAATACTTGCTCTCCCTTGGTGACGAAATATAAACAAGTGTGCTACTGCCTTTAGAGTGACTCACCCAGATGGGTTTGGGGAAGAGGGAGGTTTTTCTTAGAATTCGGGCAATGCCAGTTATCATTGCGGTTTTTGAGGGTGAGGTGAGTTTCCCTTACCTTTGAAAGAGAAACTCAGGCGTTCCCGTATTTTGAGGTCATTCTATTCCAATCGTCTTAGGAATCAGAGGGTTAAGCGAATTGATCTTGCTGACAAAATGTTATTTTCTCAGACCCAGGGAGGTCAAAATCTTCGAGATTTATCAAAACATCGAGGAGGAATTTGATGATGATTACAACTCATTTTTTATTTCTGCTTCGGATATGAGAAAGTAATAATATATATTCAAAGATTTTTTTCACATACGCATTACTAATCATGCTGAATGAAAATATGATAAACATGATTATTCATCGCATATATTTATCTACGCATTGGCATTCAAATTCGAGATAAATATCATATATATATATATATATATTACATTAATATGTTTATTCATGTGGGAGTTGTCAATCACATTGAATGAAAATATAGAAAACATTTTTTTATTCTCTTACTTTCCTTTCCAGGTGATTTTCCAGAACGTTAAGGGAATATTAATCACATTTATCTGAGGGGAAACACTCCTGTCTATAATTAGGAGTGTTTATTGAAAAATGGGAAAATTAGAGACAAAACCGAAAGGCAATTCAAATGGGATCACTTAAAATATAGCATTTTTAGAATATCATACTATTTTTATTCTTCGAATAGAATCTTTCTATGCTAGAGCGGGAAAGCATCAAAATTAAGAAATCGAAATAGACCATTTACACTCCATTTCTAGTAAAGAGAATTTCGAATACTTTTAGAGTGTTTTTATTGATGTCAAACAAGAACTCTAGAATGCAAAACACTTCAGACCCTCCATTTTTGACCACATGTTTTAAATGAGTCTCATATGGAATGTTGAGAATTTAAGTGAAGCCCAGGAAACGCACATCTAAGAAACAAGATCTGACAGTATATTAGCTGAATTTAAAATAGCAGTACATTTCTAATTATTATTTCTGCCTGAGAGGTTCCAATTGAACTATTAACTTGAAAATTTATTACGCGGAAAATATAATATTTCTACTCTTATTGACCATGGACTTGATTCACTTTGACTCTCAATCCTCCATATGTGGGGGTATAACTGAAAATAGAGAGAACGCTCCGGGTATATAAATTTATTTTCTCTCTCTTTTTTCATTACAGCTCAGGAGATTAATTTTCAGTTTTATAATTGATTCTTTTTTAATGGTTTCAGTTTTATAATTTCTTTTCTAATTCATTATTCTTTACAACGCGAGATATTTTTATTATCTTTGCATTTATCATAATTAATTTTTACCAAGAACTAGTATTTCTTTCTCTTTTTAACAAATATTTATAGGTAATATATTTCGTAATTTTTCGTTCTAGCTATTTCTTTTTAAAAGAAAATAAAATTGTTTTCTCCATAAACACGTTTATCGTTTTCCGACTAAGTTTCTTTACTTGCAATAAAATTTATTTTATTACCTTTAAATGCAATTTTTGCGAATATATTTTTCATTATGTTGATATAACTTTTAATTATCATTACTACAGAAATTTTCCTATCATTGCGTAATGAAATACACTGGCATACAAAAGTTAAGGAACATTTCGTAAAAGGCGAGAAGTTTACAATTAATACGAAAACTATGTTTCAAAATCAGTTCTGGAGAATCGTGTGACATTCTCCATAAACACGTTTATCGTTTTCCGACTAAGTTTCTTTACTTGAAATAAAATTTATTTTATTACCTTTAAATGCAATTTTTGCGAATATATTTTTCATTATGTTGATATAACTTTTAATTATCATTACTACAGAATTTTTCCTATCATTGCGTAATGAAATACACTGGCATACAAAAGTTAAGGAACATTTCGTAAAGGCTAGAAGTTTGCTGGAGAATCGTGCGACATTCACTAGAGTATCATATACATATTACAGTGAAGATTCGGTCACAAGGGGAATTACGGAGACCACCAGAAAGGGATGAAGGAGAAAATGGAGTTTCACCCATCCTGTTTCACAGAAAGCTGATAACGAGATGTAACTTTTATCAATAGTTATGGTTTAAATGTGCATAATATTTACATGGATTTTCGTAAGCATAGCACAAATATTCGGAAAGATATAAATGTTTCTTTAAAAAATCCCAAATTTTTCCGCACGTGTTTTGCCTATAACATGCAGAGTTTTCATTCAAATTATTCGAAATTTGCAGAACAGTTGACAATATGTTACAGAAGTATTGTATTAAACTTTGAAGTAAATACGTTGAATATTACAGGAAATATGAGTGTTTGTACAAATAATTTTTTACTGTGCATGTGCTAGACGCAGCGGAATTTTTCCTTTCATAACTTCAAAGCCAGATATATAGAGCAACTTTAAAAAAATTCCAGTTGAATCCCATAAAAATTCAGAAAGCTGTCGGCATTTCAGTGAGGTTAATTTCAATTTCTCTTTAAGAGAAGCGAAATTATGAGGGTTCTTGCACAAACTGATATTTTTTAAACTTTAATCTTCTAATGGTATTCGAGAAAATGCAATTTAAATAATGTATTTAATTTATTTATAAGTGTTCATGGTATTCAGGATATTCAATTTTGCTAAAATTCAATGTTACTGTTCGGAGATTCAAATTCTGGTGGCCCTCGTGACCGAATCTTCACTGTAATATGTATATGATACTCTATTGAATGTCACACGATTCTTCAGAACTGATTTCGAAACATAGTTTCCGTATTAATTGCAAATTTCTGGCATTTTACGAAATGTTCCTTAACTTTTGTATGCCAGTGTAATTAAATTAACATTGATATAAATATAAGATAGTTCATTATGACTGTCCATAGAGAAAAAATTATCTAGGCAATACATCATCCATCACTGAAATGTTTTTTTTTGTTTTGAAATTTAAGAAAGTTAAAAGTAATTTTCTCTGACAAGTATTTTCAAAAAAAACATCAAATTTATGACTGTTATTAGGAAAGAAAAACTAATTAAATTAAATTAATTAAATTTTACTAGTATTTTTATTGATGTCATTCTAGAATGCTTAAATTACGTAACGCATAAGCTAAATAAATTTATTCTAAAATTTATATGCGGCACCTTTATTTCGAAGATTGCCTAAGAACTAAGAGGAGAAAACTCTTAACTTTTTAAAATCGTTGTTTGTAATATTTCCCTCTCTTTAAATATTTCCTTATCAAAATCTCTGAATAATATTTTCTTTATCCTGTGCAAGCGTGTATTTAATTAAGATAGAAATAAAGACATCACAGTGTAAGTTTCTTTTTATCGAAATAAATATAGACTATATTAACCCTCTCACGCCGAGAGAGGCAATCTCGGGCGATCTAAAAATTTCCCCCTAAAAGCGACGAAGGCTGGTTTGAGGCGGTTGGCTCCTTTCAAGGATAGGTGAGTTTCTGAGATCGCTAAGGAGATAAGCGAGGTAGGGGGTCCAATTATCCTAGCCAACCACAGCTCATTTATCTGCGCCTTAAGGGAAGGTTATAGCAGGGGGTGGGGTAAATGAACACCCAGGTTAGGAGAGTCCAATTCATGGTGCTTTCTCTCCAAAAAATGCCGCCTCGGGGATAAAGAGTTAAATCTTTTGTAGTAATTGACTTTTGAACATTTGGGAGAACATACATTTGGGTACTTAATAAAACCCTAATTAAAATGAAATTACCTTCTCGTAATTCAATAACACAATGCAGCTTTAATTTAAATTGCTGTAATTGTACGTGTCGAACTCAACTACCCTTCCGTTCCTTGTATTCCAATTTAACATATTTTGCTCCAGTCATTTAAAAATTGGTGTTTTATTTAGTATTCATATGGCAGATGCCACCCAAAATTTTCGATCATGTCATGTAATAATCTGGTTTTTTTTCATCGATTCATACGAAATGGAACTCCATTCATAATGGTCATAGAAAAAAAATGGACAACATGTTACAGAATAAGTTATACAATTCCCAGAAAAAAATTGTTTTCAATTCTCTTAGTACTCAACCAAATATCATTATATTATTATGAGTCATATTTTGTTCTTTTACCTTTCTAAGGTAATGGGAAGTATACTTCTCACCAAATTCATCAATTTTTAAGGCTGGAGCCCCTTTCTAAGGCCATGGGAAGTATACTTCCAACCAAATTCATCAATTTTTAAATGCAATTTTTAAGGCTAGAGCCCCT
>BGPR01001942.1:46564-61440 GCA_013235015.1 Araneus ventricosus | reverse complement strand
ACCAAATTCATCAATTTTTAAATGCAATTTTTAAGGCTAGAGCCCCTTTCTAAGGCCGTGAGAAGTATACTTCCCACGAAATTCATCAATTTTTAAGGCTAGAGCCCCTTTCTAAGGCCGTGAGAAGTATACTTCCCACCAAATTCATCAATTTTTAAATGCAATTTTTTAAGACTAGAGCAAGTTCTCGCTAAATTTTTCGCTGAAACAAAAATCTAGACATTCCAATTTCTTATCTCAAACCATAACAAAGTGTCGTAACTTCGTAATTAATTATTAATTAATTTAATTAATTAACAAAAATTCATGTCATCCTTTTTATTTGAATTAATGGATTTATTTTAATGAATTTCTTTTATCAAATTAATCTCAATTCCAAAGTAATTTTATTACATCAGAACTAGAAAAAATTGGCCCTTAAAGGGGTTAATGCATAAAGAAAGAACAAGCTATTAAGCCGATCTATAGGATTTTACAGTTTCTCTTTTTCACTTTTGTAATAATCACAAAGAAAATTCACGTTTTGGTGTCATCGAAAATTAATCTTTCTCAGCGGATGCACGCCAGTCATTAAGATTTTGTTTAACTCATTAATATTATATTAAGAATGATTACACTCTGATCTCCAACGCTTCCCAACCCCCAAAATAATTGAGTAATAATCCTCCTAGGTTTGCTCTGCAGACACTGCTAGCTTCGCTTGTTACAATGAGGACACTGCGGATTCTAGCAAAAAATATTTATCTTTGGGCTTAATAGATTTACTTCTGATGGTTTAATTTAAATCAGCACAGGATAAATTTCATGGCCATGAAGATAGGTTTTTCTTGATTTTTACAGTATTTATAGCGCAAATTGAACAATCAAATGAAACTAACAAAGAAGTGCAAAGGAAAATAGTAAATAAGAGTTTCAAGATATGCAAAGACAACCTAAAAACAAATTGGCAAAACTTGAAAAACACGGTGCGGGGACGTTGCCAAGCTCGCTCTAATCTCGCCAACAGTTAAGAAGATCGCCAAAAGGAGAAATGTTTTAGGATTACTAAAATATTTCCATTTTTTGGAGAGCTTTTGAGAGTTGGGGGGGGGGGGGCACATTTGGGTAAAAATGGCCTAAAAGTAATTCAATTTCGTCTACCTCGGAATATTTTTAATCTGTTTAGTACTATGAGCAGGTTGAAACAAGTTACATCCCTTTTTCCTAGAAGTCTTTCAAATGTTTCTTCATTTGACTCATTCATACGATGAATTCGTCTTTCTTCACAGTTTCGATAATATGTGACAGCACGGTTGAGATTAATTAATTATCTCATTGAAAATTGTTCACGATGGGAAAATGAAAACCACGTGATTCCTCAATTTTGATAGGCGTTGCCAAATCCTATAGTTAAATAACGCGTTTATTAGAGGCCGCAGAAGAGAATATTTACATAGATGACTTTAGAAGTACGCAATATGGATCAAAGTGAAGAAGTGAAAATGGCAAATTTGCGAAAAGTACCCGACTTTACTTCTTGTTAAATGTTGAAGATAATTTAGAGCAAAGAAATAACAATTGCATTGAGAAGAAAACTTAACATCAATAAATATTGATGCTTTCTAAGTGCTAAAAATTTTCTTCAAAGTAGTCAATAATTTAAAGTAGGCAATATGATAGAAATCAAATAAATTAAAAATTCTAAAGAACTAAAAAATCTCTTAATTATAAGGTTAATTAATGCTTGAGGTTTAACCTCTAAATTCTTTGAAACTTTAACCTATTTTATGAGTCTTTTTTATTTTGAAGTATTTACTAATTAAACTGAAAAAAATATGATACTTAACTTATTTTCCAAGGAAAATTCTAATTAATAATGGATATAAATTAGAGTAGAAAAATAATTAGCGTTGTGGATTTTTTATTTAATATGCTTAATTTAGATTTTTAGTTGAAAGAAAAATTTAAAAAATGCAATTCATATAATAATTTTCCTTTCAATAGCCATTCTTTAAGTCTTAAAGCATTTTAATAACGTACAAAAGTATATGAAAGCTTCTGTAAAAAATGTAAATATTTTATGGAATATTTTAAAGAATATAGACTTTTCTGTAAAGAATGCATAGCCAATGAAACTTAACATGTCGAAACATTATGTTTGAAAAATAGCTCTTAAATTTGGTTTTCTTCGTTTTTAAAAAATAATTCCAAATTTTTTTCCCTTTAAATATTGCAAATACTTTTAGATGTGTCATAATTTTTTTATATAAAAATTGTGTAGCTATGCAGGAAATAAATAAAAAAATGTATTTGCATTTAAAACTATTAAATGCAGAAGGAAATGGATTGCCCTTAAAAATATTGACGAATTTTTGTGATTTCTCAAAAGAATACAAAAGTACTGAAATATTTAGTTTTACATTGTAAGTTAAATTTATTTCGATTAAATACTGGTTAAGAAAAGTTATTATATATAAAACTCCAATAAGGTATTTAATTCATATAATTTATCAATCAGCTTTAAACTCTAATAAAATATTTAATTCTTATATTTATTTCCTCACAGGTCTTGGTATATGGAACTCAGACATTTCCTAGTGTTACAATAAATAAATTAATTGAATTGATACTTTTTATTGCGTTCAAAGGTAACCATTTTATTTAAGACAAAACTTTATTAAATTGAACCTACCTCTTCATTGAAGAAGTGTATAATGAATGTTTTGAAAATTCAAGTACATGTTACTATGTAAAAAGAGGAATAAAAATTTTTGTTATTGCATCTTTTAGAATTATGTTATTGAAAACTAGTTTTTCATAGACAAAAAGAATATTCCTGAAACTTTTGCAAGATATATTCTTAGATAGATAAAAAGAAAAGTTAGAAGATTACTCCTGACACTGCATTTTTATATAAAATTTTATTTAGCCTGGCTTATATTATGTTTGTAAAAGTAGAAATTTATAATTGAGTTTACACTGATTTTCTCATGTGATAGTGTTTCGAAATTTTGTATATTTATGAATTCTAGATGGCAATATTCTATTTTAATATTTTCAAACAATAATTATCAGTTAATCGATTAATTTTTATTCCATATAGTGGTGCCAACATGTACTGAATTTAAAGAAGAAATCGACTTCAAATTTTCATAAAACTAGATTTGAAATTAAGGACAAGAAATTAGGGAATAACTAAAGCAAAACAAATCTACTTTTCAGCACTCTAATGAAAGTGAGCTTCTAAAAACTGTTATCATTAAATTTATCGTCAAAGAAAATCTAAAGTTGATATATATTGTACATAAATTAGCTAATTTGTTGAAGGCTATTTAGACTTAAAAATTCTCGTTAACAATATAACTTAATGAGTAACCTATTAAAATAAAGACGTGCTTTCATAATCATATGGGTTTATATTTTTATCTATTTATTATTTTTGTATTTTCAAATTTAAATGAAATGACAATTTCATGTTTTTTTTCACAATTTTTCACACATTTCTTTTCCCGCCTTTTGTAAAATTTTAAACTTATTTACCGTGAATGTTGGATCGTTAAGGAAGAAAGCTCTCGTTAGAGCAGCGGTTCTTAACCCATGGGCCGAGGCCCACATGTGGGTCTCGGATGGCGTATTAGTGGGCCGTGTAACTTCAAAAGTCGAAGAGAGGGAAACTCGTCACTTTGTTTTCTTAACCCTCCAGCCGTTAGGATATCAGATTGCTACGTTTAACGAAATTGTCACGCTAAAAGAGAAGGTTATTCTTCGAGTTGTGAGGTTTTGGACAAAAGGATTTCAACCCCCTTTTGTGGTCATTTTCGCGCCGTAGGGGGTCTATTAGACCTGTTATAGTTCAGCAGTGACAGATGACTTCTAACCTCGATTCTTTGTGACAGAATCCTTTGTTAGGAAACCCTTCTTTGAGTATTCTCAGAAAATTTGGTCAAACTGACCCTCCCCTGACCACAGACACTCCCCCTCATTATGTCGCCGAGTGACACCTGGGGGAAGAGAAAAACTTGTAGAAGGAAAATCTCGGGTCTGACACTTATATGGAACTTTTCTTTCCCGAGACAGTCTCGGGTCTGCCGTTATGAGAGGAAAAAAGTTCACTCAGTTATCTCGGGCCTGATGCTAGGAAGGATAATAAACAATATATTTTTAATACTTTTACAGTAAGCTTTTCAAATTACTGACATATGCATGCATATACAGTGAAACATCTCTGAGCGGCCACCCCTCCGTTCCAAGAAAAATTGGCCGCTCAGAGGGGGTGGCCGCTCTGAAGGGTTTTCGTTACAATTACAAGATGATTGCTATAATCTATACTTATAAAAGGCAATGTTTGTGTGTGTGTATGTGTGTCTGCGATGTACAGACGAATATATCGCACTTACAGCTATGACATTTGGCACACAGATAGTCGTAATGGTGACTGAATGCACCTCGAAGCCCAAATTTTAAAATTTAATCTAGAAAAATTTTTATTTAATGTTTTATGTTGTTTTGGTTGATTTTTCGCACTAATTTCTCAATAGAATGGTTTCGAATAATTGTACGACAAAAATAGATAGATCATCGGAAAGAGCACACAATTTCCGTTCTAATGAAGTTAGTTTTGAATTTCTAACGAAATTTACTGAATTTTGAGAATTTTTTTAAAAAATAGTCAGTTTTGCCATCTAAATGTTAGTTTTGTTTTTAAATTTGTTGCATCCGACTTTCTAATAACACTATTATTTTCAATTTTTTTCTGCTTATAACTAGAATGGCTCTGTCGGATTTAAAGCAAGAACGGTTAAAATATCTTTCCCCGTTTTATTTTAATTAATTTTTTTCGATCGAGTTTCTCGCGCGGCACTTCTTCGGAAGGTTGCTGCCAATTTTGATTGGCGGACGCGCAGGATACGTCATGACCTTCACCTGAATGAATTACTTCGATTATTATTTTCGGATTTGATTTATATTTTGCTTGCTGTATAATAATCATTTTCACGTTCCAATTTTGTAATATTGTTTTGGATTAACGTACTCTGCACTGTAGCGCGAAAAAAAAATAAGCAGGAAAATCAAAAAATGTGTATCTTTTATTTTGAATTTGTTTTCCAAACTTTATCATGTCATTGTGGGCGTTTTTTTGTGCATTTTATTGAAGTCTTGATTCCACAGGCAACGCCGTGCGCGTACTGCTAGTAATCTATACTTATAAAAGGCAATGTTTGTGTGTGTGTGTGTATGTGTGTGTGTATGTGTGTGTGTGTGTGTGTGTGTGTGTGTGTGTGTGTGTGTGTGTGTTTGCGATGTCCAGACGAATCTATCGCACTTACATCTATGAAATTTGGCACACAGGTAGTCGTAATGGTGACTGAATGCACCTCGAAGCCGAAATTTTAAAATTTAATCTAGAAAATATTTCATTTAATGTTTTGTGTTGTTTGGGTTGATTTTTCGCACTAATTTCTCAATAGAATGGTTTCGAATAATTGTACGAAAAAATAGATAAACCATTGGAAAGAGCCCACGATTTCCGTTCTAATGAAGTTAGTTTCGAATTTCTAATGTAATTTACTGAATTTTGGGAATTTTTTTAAAAATAGTCACTTTTCAAGAATAAAATTTTCTGGAATCCTTAAAACTCTTGCATCCGATGTTCTAATAAAGATATCATTTTGAAAATATTTCAGCTTATAACTGCAACGGTTCTGTCGGATTTAAAACAAGAATTTTTAAAATATCTTTTCCCGTTTTTTTTTTAAATTAATATTTTCCTGGTAGTTGAACGATATTTTTCCTCTAGCGAAGCTTCCGCCAGCGACAGCTCTTCGGAACGTTGCGGGCAATTTCATTGGCTGACGGGACAGGGTGACGTCATTACTTTCGTGTTCTGCGAGGAGATTATTTATTTACTCGATGACTTCGATTATTATTTTTAAGCGTGTCTTAACTTATTTCTTTGCCTTTCATACTTTGCTTGCGGAGTAATAAATATCACATTGCAATTTTTTAACATTGTTTTGGATTAACGGTACTTGGTCGAGAGGAAAAAGAAGCGGACAAACTCAATAATATATATATTTCTGTTTTGATTTCGTTTTTAAAACTTTTATTTATGTAATTGTATGTGGGCCTTTTTTTATTTTGTTGAAGTCCCGATTCCACGGACAACGCCGTGAGCGTACTGCTAGTATATAATATAAACAAGTCTGACACACATTTCTTATTTAAAATGAAGTTTGAGACTTATCTAAAGAGAAAATAGTACTTTTTTAATAATTTTTTACATTTTTTTTGAAAAAAGGATACAACTTGTGACTGTTTTAAGCTTTTACCCTTCTCGGAAAAAAACATTTTTTCAAGTTCGTTCTTTAGTTTAAAAAGTAAATCTCTAACCGATGCTTTTGTTAAATGGAATGGGCGAAACCACTCGGCGGCCGTTCAGAGGGGGTTGGGTGGTCGTTGCTAGGGGTTATTTTAACATTAGGTCTATGGGCCGAAAAATCCGTGCCACGAAAAATTGGCCGTTGAGAGGGGTGGCCGTTCGAAGAGGTTTCACTGTAATATATACCACAACCACAAGAACTGGGACTACCCCCGCCCTGACGAAGCATCCGGGTTCCTGAATGACAGCCGCTGCAATAGCTCGAGTACTGAGGTCGGAGTCCTAGTAGCCAATCACCTGGCCACGGCCCGACTTCTCCCGAAGGAGGTACGTACTTTCACTGATGGAGCGACCCAAATGCCCACCTTTACTATACCCGCAGGGGACGCGAGTTCCTGCTTACTTATACGCCAGCAATTCATATCCGTGTACTCCCGGGGGCCCCGGGGGATACATATAATATATAAATGTACTATATGTGTTTGTATTTTTTTACTTATAAATTTAGTTACTGGGCCGAAATTTTTTTTATACAGCAGGTGATCCGCGCAACCAAAAAGGTTGAGAAACGCTGATGTTGAACTTTTGAGGAGGATAATAATAAATACACATTAATTTAGGTGGAATTTGCAATTATTAATAAAGGATTTCATAATATCGTATAATATATATTGAATACTATTCGAAAACTGATAGTAAATAAATATCGAAAATCCCAATGCAAAAATATGCCAACCGCATTTTATTTTTTACTGCAATGTACTTCTTAAAACTGTTCTAGGTAAGGATGGATCATACACGTCATTTTAAGTGGTCTCCCCTAAACGTTCTCATATACTTCCCCAAAAAGGTGTTGTTTCCCCTCTCGCCGCGGGGAAAAAAAAATTTGAACCAACTGTAACCCAGAATCCAATGACTATCAGAAGGTTTTCATTGTAGATTATAGTGTTCGCAAAATATTTAGGTAAAGAATCCAATTCAAATTGATGCGACCCGATTTCCACAATTGCCGGCTCAAGGACAAAGTGACGGAATCCTTCCGCGTGCACGCAGATTGCTACGTGTACGCATGCGCATAGAGAATCGGATTAAAAAAATTGAACATGCAATTTGAACACCTCTTTTTTTAACCGACTGAGATGAAAATTCGGCACAGATCTATAATTAATGTTAGCATCCGTGATACCCAGTTTTATTTATCTAAGCCAAAGGGCTTTTGAGATATAATTTTTACAAGTATGCGATTATACAGGCCGGCAGACAGTCAACCCTTCTATTGATTTGATCCAAAATTTGATACGGGCCTACATTCATGACGATAAAACTGTGTACCAAATTTTATCTATCTTGAGTTATAGTGTTTACATGACCGCGGACATGCAGACATACTTTCCGCTGACGCATTTTGTCCAAAATTTGATAGAAACCTACAAATTATGTTTAAAGACCACATACCAAATTTATCCCCGTAGCTCTAATAGTTTTCGAGTTATCGTGTTCACAGACAGACAAATTCCAAAATTGTGCTTTTCGGACTCAGGGAGGTCTAAAACGTGAAGATTCGTCAAAATCTCGAGTTCCAATTTTTTGACGATTACAATACTTTATCTTTGTATACTTTCGTATACGAGAAAGTAAAAAGATATGACATTCGGCGACTTAAGAACCGAAAGTTAAATCTCTTTGACGTTCCAGAAATACATTTCTAAAAAATTCTTGAAACTTTTCACTGCATTAGAGGATTTCAGGTTCTTGTTCAAAATGGATATTTCTGAAAATCGCTGCTAAAGGGATAAAGTTATTTATGAAATACTTGTTAAGAGGAATTTTATCTGAAATTGAGAAGTTCTGAAGTAGAAAAATGTTCAACATTTGACCTTCAAAGTGCCAAAGGACAAAGCCTTAAAGAAGACCATCTTTTGATACCAAGTGCTAAAATGTTTGTTTTGCCGAATGTTGAAAAGAAAATGATCTTCAATAAAAATCCAATTTATCATTCTGAAAATGTTCCAAGAAAAGTTTTTTCTACAGTCATTTACTCAACGTAGAAATATTGTTAATAATTTATAAGAAAAACTGCATTTTTAAAAAAATCTATTTATATGCTTTTCCGGAATGTGTTTACACAGCCTAGTTAGAAGTTGTTAATAGATATTCCTATCACTATATATGAAATAAATGGGAAATTTTTGCATTTGTGCGTAATAAATTTTTAAGGATTTTCTTTCACGTCTATTGACTCAATTTTTGATAATGCTTTTCCATTTTATCATCCGAAATTTATCCAATTTAATGATGTTCCTCTATATAAAGATATCAACAAATTGTGTTGGTAATAATACATAAAAGTGAAAATAGATAAAAATTAAAAGATGTTTATTTCAAATATTTAAGCAGAAAATGATTAATTTAAAATTCCTCAATTTCATTCTCAAAAAACAAATTAAACATTTTAGGAAAATTAAATTATGTAATTTGACCTCAAAAATATAATAATTTTTTAATTATTGACGTCTCTCTTGGTAAAAATTTCCAATTCCTTTAAAAACAGCAACTGTTCGCACTTGCATTTATCTCTAACATTCCAAAATTTCCGCAATTAATTGGAATTTCTGCATTAATTAAGTTTTAATCACTTTGATGTTAGTTATTAAAACTTGATATAATCTTTCACATCAAACATGTACGATATCAGTTGAAGCATTTAAATGAGGCCTTCAACCAAGATCGTTAGAAATGAATTAGAATACGCGGGAAACTTTGCTAAAAGTACACAATCCAAGATGTTTAATGTATATATTTGCCAAAAATTATTTTGATCATTGCACAGTGAAATTTCAAATGTGTGCTGATGATTTCTTAACTTTAACTACGACTATATTTTAACAAACTGAAGAGAATTTTAATTGATCATTTAAAAAATCACTCCTTCAATTGCATGAGTGATTACTTTTAAATATAAATAGTTGGGTTCTGTGAAATAAAATAAAGCAATGAAATTTAAAAGTAAAACATTTTAAGTATCCAAGTATTTCACTACAGTAATTCAATTTATTCTAAGAATTTCAAGAAAAGTGACAAATTCCATTATCCCTCTGACTGCATTTCCAGCGATATCTTTTGATTGCAAGCAAGTCAATTTTCTGCTGAATCCTGCTGTTTTCACAGGGTAATGAGTTTACTTAGTACTTCCATAGCGTGGGATCATATTACACTAAAGTTTTGCATATAAATAACAAATCATTTTGCTGAACGATATTTGAACATGTTTCAAACACTCCATCTAAATAGAGATTCTAAAAAACTACACTATCACCAGTGCTTCGATATTCCTTCATATTAATGTATGTCCGAACGAGGTGATCATACAAACAATAAGAATAATAAATAAATCATATGAACAATAAGAAAGTTAAAGTTAAAAACTTCACCAAAAAATAGAAAAGATGTAATAGACGACAGACATACAATTCATAGCAACGGACATATTAGATGATCAAATTTATAGGCAGGGAAGAAGGCTCTAAAAATCCAAAAATCTATGCCAGTTCAATGTACAGCAACGACTGCCACTTAGACAATATATTTACGGAGTTCCTAGTTCTTATCAAACATTTTCATTTAATGCAAATTACCAAAGCCTGTGTTTATATACTTTTAATATTTAATATGCTATAAGCATTCAAACAGCTGCGGAATTTCAGTAACTTCTCCGCAGTTCAGATTACCTCAAAAAACTCATTATAAGTTTGAGTGTTTTTCTAGTACAAAATCGGAGAAAGAAAAGTTATCACGCTTAGTCATAATAGCAAAATTTGAGAAGATTCCTCCGTCATAGACAAATAATAAATAACAAATAAGCTAATTATTTAAATATTACTATTCAGCAAACGGATTTCTGTTGCTATAAATATAGTTTTATCATGAATTTGTCATTGCTAAAATAGCAGTTAACCAGAAACCGAGAAGAAAAAAATTAAGTCAAAAACTCATTACTCAACAACAAAAAATGCAAATAAAAGTACATTAAATTACTACAAAAATAATCTATTTTAAAATCCGCTGAAATGATGTGCTAAAAAAAGAAAAGAAATTCCTGTGGTAGAATGACTCTAATTATCCTTACTATTCAACAGTTGCTAGCCACTTTTTTTCTCTTTGAAACCATGTAGTTATCTCAAATTAACAGTTATTTAAAATATAGTTTTTTGTGCTAAAAATCACAAAAAAACTTTATTCATCTTGCAATAGGAAATTTTGAACATTTTGAAACCATTTTAATTGTCATTTTCTTGTAATTCTAGGTACGAAGGTATCTAAATAGAATCATTATAGAAAGTTTCTAATTTAAAACTGGACAACATTTATTTCAATAGCGGACAAGGACTATGACTAGCGAATGAATGAATAAATGAAGATGAATCTATGTCCTAGAAATAAACGCATCTTAAAATAAACCTTCAAGAATACAGCGTTGAATTGAAAATAGAGCAGATTTTTTGTTATGGGAACACTGATTGGATCACGGAATTAAAATAACTTTGACTTCTACACTTGGGAAAAAACGAAATGAAACTCTTCATCTGATTTGTGGCATCTAATCAAGAATAATTATTCTTCACAAAATTCCGAATCAATTTGTAGAACCAAAGTAAATGTCTTTTGTTGAAATATGTCTCATTATTAAAAGCTGTAGTCAGTATGAGATTTCTTTTTGTGTCTTTCAGTTAAGTTTATATTATTCTGTCGGTGACTAAAATAACATCAAGTTTCAAAAGATTTAGCTTTAGAAATTCGGAAAATAAAGGAAATAAGAATTTTTTCATGAACTCAATAGGGTTTACTGGACTGAAATATGAATTCATTGATGAGGTTTTAGTATAATAGTACAGTATTTACCAACCAGGCAAATATAAAATGCAGTGATTATCATACATATTTTTTATACTTAGAGATTTTTCACCATTAATTCGGTTTTACAGGGATCATATATCGGACAAAATTATCAAAAAATATTTACTATGACATTGAAATCATTTTATTGTGATTCTTTAATAAATTGTACTTTTCCTACTTTGCTTAATTTCATAAGTTCATCATGTTCTGAGGATATGGACTTGGTAATCAAGAAATATGCATTTCTTTGAAAATTCATTTTTCGCAGAGAAAATGTAGAATGATGATTTATAAGTGGCATAAAGATGCAAATTGCCGACCATTTGGACGGGTTTATAATTAAACCTTTAGACATTTGTGAACGTCACTGAATCTGAGGAGGATGATTAAATTACTTAAGATGGTGGATCCCTAATATATTTTATTTCCTAAAGAATATTTAAGAACTTTTTTTCATATTGATTGTGGTTTAATTTTCTCTTCATAATACTTTCAATGATTCACGATTTACGATCTTGGCATTTACTTCCTGTACTGTTCAGCAACGGATTTTCAGACTACAACTTTTGGACGATTTTACAGGTGTCAGGCAATGAGTCATATAAGCGCATTTCCGGAGTTCTTTGTTAGATCACGCTTAGTAAAATGTAAGCGTCAGCCTTCCATTCTTCACTTCCCCCCTATTTTGATGAAAATAACTCCTCCCGGCACATGCGCAAAAGCTCGGAGGATTTCCGAATCCGTTGCTAAACAATATATTGAATTAAAAAAAATATTTCCTACTTTTTAGTACACAAATAGAAGTGTGTTGTTTTTCATAGCCTTTTTTATGCTTATTCTTTCCATTTTACAGATTTTAATGCATTTAATAATCCATTAAAATTATTGTTGAATCTTGTAATCACTTTTATCAAATTTACTACGAGTTCACCATTCTTGCATTAAAAGAAATAAATAATTCAGAGTTTCATTTATATGTAATAAGATATTATGAAATATTTTAATATAAAGAATACACACAACTGTACAGATTTCAAAACTCTAGTAAATCAAGAAACGAGTGGAAAATCGTATACAGAATTCGGTATTTATAAATCTGAATCAAGTTACGTTAAATAAAAGTCTGTTGCAAAAATTCAAAAGCAAAGGAAGAATTATATAAGGCAACAATATCTTTGACAGCAGATGGACATCATCTGAAGAAGAGTAATGGAGACACTCCTATATATGCTATTGGATGTAGCGTTGTACATTGAAAAATCGATGCAGAATGTGGTTGTATGCTATATATAAACCGTAATTGCGAAAAGCGTTGGTTCAGTAGTGACCACAGCTAAAGACCACTGCTTTTTTGTGTGTTAGAAATTACAATTACGGTTCAGACTAGAAACCAGGTTAAGTATCTCATTATTGGCAATCCTAAAGAGATCAGCTGTATTGTTCTACCAACACGTGGTGATATATTGCGGTACTACAACTGGATTAGGATAGAAAAACAGAGAGAAAGAGTATTTACAAACCGAAAGTGATAGAAATTTAGGAAAAGATCGCTATTAAGACAGAAGAAATTTGGTATAAATCTTCAACTCCGATTTTTCATCATATAAGAACAATTACGTTGATAAAAAGTGAACATGAAAATCTATTAAAACTAATTAAATCTTATCCTGGCGGAAAGGATACTCAAAATTTCCCAAAATAATATTTAAGATTTCCGGGATGAAACAAAAACACTTCTTGGCGTCGCTGCGTGAAAATGCATGGACTTGTGCAGGAGTGAGAAATCAAGGAAAGTGCCACTACAACAACAATTTATAACTGACTAAAGATCTGACCGGGCAATGACTAATGATACTGTTGATTTACAAACCACTCAACAGCTTCAAAAAAATGTTGCAAGAAAGGCGAAAAACCAAGCTTCAGAAAAAGCAAGCTTTGGTAAATTTCAGCCGGACGGGCTGAAACCATCTGAAATTTTAGGAGAGGAAAATGTTAAAGTTGTAACAATGGCGTTGCATTGACAACAACACTCCATCATGTTCCACTACCCAAACAGGGGTAAAGCTCGCAACATTTATAAGAACATGCGGCAGATATGCAGTTGTGGATAAACCAGCTGCCGCTCTGGCATCAGCATTACTTCATGATCTCAGCTACTGCTCACCGAAACTTGTAATAAAAACCCTGGAAAATTTTCACATGCCAGATGACTCACAACTGCCAATCGATTGCTTCGACTTTAAATTAGCGCAAGAGAGCCATTTGAAAAATTTAAGGAGATTGCTAGATTCATAATAAAGGTTTATGAACCCATGTGGCTTTATATTACGTGTAATCCAAACATCATGTAAGAGCCCGTTCACCTACACCTAACTATAGGTTTCTCACGGTACTTAAGCAATGAACTTAAAAGACTGTGGATGCAGCCATTCGGAGAAATGGTTTTTTTACACAATCAGAAAACATACTTATTGCTATGCATACTGATAAAAGATCACATATTAGGAAGCTAGGTATGCATAGAATTCTTTCTGCACGCTCAAGAAAATTACAACAATCATCTGTCCGTAAGTATGAAAGATCAAAAATTAATTTCAGTGCTTGAAGATTATGTTGACCTTATGAACTGGTAACAATGTGAAGTAACGGAACACCCTCAACACGACATCTATCCGAAGAAGACTTGGGTGTTTGCACAAAAGACAGTCCGCTTCTTCTTGCGCTTACTTGTGACTTTCCTTGTCACACAAAGACAGTGGAAAAGTGCGTGAAAACAGTCACTGACAGGCTTTTAGTAAAGTATGGAAGTTCTGCCCTAGATAGCTACGTCAGAGCAAGAATTGTAGAGAGGACAAGTCTGCCGATTTTCGAGACTAAGGCAGATTATAAACCTGGTTTAATTCATAAGTAGATGCAAGAAATCCCCAAATTTGTATGGGCGAGGGGGAACTCGATATGCAACTACCTCCATGTGGATAGTTCTTAGTGGTTTTCAGAAACGAGCGAAGCGTTGTATCTATTTATAATACATATAGAAAAGCTTAATTTTTTGTTTAATGACTTAATTAATAGTTTATAATTAAAGGAAATTGTTAATTCCGGTAGCTAGGTCAGTGAGTAACCAATGCATTTAGAAACAACTGCCTCCAAAATTATGATAAAATATAAGATTTTTTAAATAAAATTTTGCGGCTCTTTCAGGGAATGAAGCTGAATACAAAAACTCTGAAAAAATTCAGCAGTGATATGCTAGTCAATAGACAACTTTTGCCACCCAGTGCCATTTGATAGGATAACTTTTGATTTTTTTCACTCCACCCTAATGAACTTCCGTGGGAATATGCAACAAGTTATTTTTAAGATGAGCCTCAGCAAGAGATTTGTTGCGGAGGCTGATCTGAATATAATTCTGCGATTAAAAGATTTTGTGCAAAAAGAAAAAGACAACCAAGAGTGGACAAAATACTGTAAAAAAACTATGTTTATATTAATGGACAGATGGACAATTAATGGACAAACTATGTTTATATTAATGGACAAATGGACAATTAATGGACAAACTAAGTTTATATTAATGGACAGATGGACAATTAGTGGACAAACTATGTTAATATTAATGGAT
>BGPR01001942.1:28911-41564 GCA_013235015.1 Araneus ventricosus | reverse complement strand
CAATGAAATACAAAAAGCTAATAAGATTAAAAACTATATATATATATTAAGGGATGGCGGCATATTTGAACGGATTTCGTTTGTCGTTAGCAGAAAAAAGCACAAATTAATATCATGAGCGAGCTTCTCTTCCTGACGAGCGGCTCGCTATGATATTTTTCAATTTTATTTTGGTTTTTGTCTATTTTTGTCATTTTGACTTGACTGTTTTTGAGTTTTTGTCTTGTGTTTCTAAGTTTGTCTTGATATATATATATGTATATATATATATATATATAGAACCTGCTTATAGTAGTTAATTCCATTAAAAAGATAATTTTCACGCATATTAACCCTGCAAATTTCTAACCATTTATTTTTATCAATTAAATCAGTATTAAGGTATAAATCATAAATATTAGATCACACTTCAATTCGTTTATTTTGTGTTAGGCTAGTAAAAAGATTTTCAAAATCGAATGTATAAATGTTATGAATTTTATTTTCTTTGAGAAAGTCCAAAATTTTAGTGTTATTGTCAATAATGAAGCTCTCTTCCTCTTTGATTTTTTTAAGAATAATTTTTAGAAATTTAAAGAAGTATTTGCCAAAAAAATAATTATAACTACCAGTGCTACAAGTAACAAATCTAAATTTTAAGGGATTTTTATGAAATATAATAGTGGGGAAAAGGAAGAAATAGATGTTTCTCTTTTACCAAAATGATTTAAGTGTTGCAATGATATCAAGCTAGTAAAAAATTAGAACAATTAAAACGGCCGCCATCTTGAAGAGGAATAATAATAAAAAAGAAAATCTTATATATAAGTTGTTTTTTTCTGAAGTCATGGGACATTCATGCCAAATTCCAAGCAAATCGTACAAAGCTTTTGGTAGTGACTGCGCAGCAAACCAATTTGCAGATAGACGAAGTGCTGAACGGTCGAGTTGAAACAAAGGCCTGGCTTCGCAGGATAAAGGAGTTAATTATCAGATATATAAGGCTAAATCAGCCTATCTACATGCAGCTAAGGCTATAAACTACATGCTAATTTGCAAATGTGTTTCGACAGCGTTCATCGTTATTCATTTAATTATTTTTAGAGCATGTCAACCGAATACTGCTTTACTTTGTTTGCATTTGAACACTTGAATGTATTTATTTTTCAAAATCTGCCACACACGAAACAAAACAAAAATTTATAAAGAAAAAGTTAAAAAGTCAAATTTGAAACAATTGAATTTAATAAAATATTATTACTTTTTGGTAACTGAATTTTAGTGCATTTTGTGCACAAGTAACTTCTCTGCACTTTACAACTGCCAGAGCTACTTTAAAGATAAGCAGAAATTTTTAAAAATAGGCATATTTTTGTAAAAACCAAATGAGAACTTTCTCATGAATCCTAATGAATAAAATAAGTTTGTTTCTCCTGTAACTGTAGAAGCTATCAAATTATTCAAAATTTGAAAAAAAAAACTTTATATGTAGTTTGAGCATAAAATACATTTAAGAAACAAAACTTTAGTCGAAATTTGCTTCGCCATATTCTGAAACACACAGAGCAACTGCTTCTTGCTGAAGAATTTTTTTCTCTAAATAAAAGTAATAAATCTTTAAAGAAACTCTTGTCAAAACTACAACTATGTTTACTAACATCTATATATAAAAACGCCTTTATCAAAATTTGTAATATATATTTACTTGTTACTCATTGGGATCGGAAATCTCAAGATAATAGAATGGGTTGAAAGGGTTCTAAGTGTGATTTTACTAATAAAGAATTCCCCTTTATTAATTAGCAACAGGCTCTCTCAAACTTTTCCATTACAGATCACAATTCTGTTTGCATAATCGAGTAGCATCGAAATCCCAGACGCTCACTAGACATTGCGAAAATCCGATAATTTACCTTCAATATGGTAAACATAAAATTTTCTGACTGTGAGCAGTCTTTCAAGCGAGCTTCATTAAGACGCTGATTAAATACTTGTCTGATTCCGAAAACCTGTTACTAAACCAATCTAGCAGAAGTTATTAGGATCCTCATTTTCTACTGCGAATATTCATAGCCAAATTCCTTCCTACCACTTTTCGATGCATCATATCCATCGCTCATTAACAGTGAATATGTTTGAAAAGTTGAAAATATGCATTTATATACCTACGCTTTAAAATATTCACTTCAATAAATATTCTATAAGAAATGGATGATTCCTTATAGCATATAGAACTCCATTGAAGAATATAAACATATAACCGCATAGTGATTATAATTGTTATATGTTTATATTCTATGAGGAATGTGTTAGATTGCAAAAAATGCAACTGCATCATTTTTCGGCTTTATCAGTAATTTTAAATATTTAAATCTTTGCCACCAGAGTTTATTTAGTATCTTGTGGCATCTCTGGCGACTTTTGAAATTCAAACGGTAATTTTTTACAGTTTTATTAAATATCTAAATTTTTCTTATTATTTACTTAGTAATCAACTTAAATATTAATTGCCTTAACTTTTCATGTATTTTCATTTAATGTTTCAAGTTTATTAAACGATAAATTAATTAATTTAACGGAACTATTTATTCGCCATCTTGTTCCGCGTATGAATTTTTGTGTAAAAAAGGTTTAAGCGTCTTCCTGACTGGAAGGATTCCTTTGTGTGATTTGAATTCTTTTTGGGCTTGACTAAACGAGAGGTTGGTATTTTTTTACAGCTGCGGGCCAGAGAGCCGTTAGGCTTCTCGGGGCTTGTCCCTGCAGCCTTTTTCCGTTAATCTAAAAAATTGAATCCACTCTGATCTGAAGCTGAATTATTTTACGTTGTGTTCTTTTCAAAAATAAGTATACGAAACAACTGTGATGGGAAGGATGAAGGTGTGTTCTCCGGCGCATTTCCAGAAAAAACTGTGATATAATATGGCTGTCATAAAGAATAGAAGTGATTGCTTCCTTAAATTATCCTTATTCCTTAATCTCTGCTACCTGCTAGCATAAGGAGGCAAGGACATTTTTTCTCATCAGTGAACCTGATTAACGCTTGTGTATCATCTCTTTCAAAGCCTGCTATTAGTGTTTTACCATCTGCATCTTCTCTGACACGTCTAAATTTTTTGTACTGCAAATTGATGTAAATAAGATCTTCAAGTCCCTGTTTTACGCTACAAGGTCTGCTGTGTGTGTATTACCACCTTCAGCATTTCCGTTTCTTTTAAGAATGAGTGGTGCCACGTCTAAAGTTGGTGATGCGAAAATAAATGTGTGCAAGAAAAAGCTTTAAGTCAAATTCTAGGGTAAGAAAGCTTGGTTTTTCAAGGCAAAAATTTGAATATAAGTGATAAATGAAATCACTTAACAAGTGCGTCTAATAATTCAAGACGTTTTCTTTGTGGCGCAGAATAGTCATCAATATGTTTCTTGAATTTAAGTTGTTTTTACTTAGTATCCTCATTACTATTGTTTAAGCCTGCAGTGCTTTCATTTATTGTGTAGCTACATTTTTTTATTTTGTTATTATACGTTGGTCGTGTGCATCATTCTTGGATATGTCTAATTTGTGGCAGTAATTGATTTAATTTAAACTATTCTTTAATAAAAATATTTAAATTTAAAATTTTGATTCTGTTTTAATTTCTCTAATTATTTCTACAACGCAATGGTACTAAATATGTTTTCAGCTCTTCCTGCTTCTTCGGCCAATTATATTTTTTTAGGTAACTGTAAAGGTAGATACTTACTCAATTAAGTGTTGCAAAATTGAATATTATTGTATTCATGTTTCAGCACCCAGTATTGGTTTAATAATTTATATATAAATCAAAATTTTAACCTTTGGCACCAACCAAGAATTGAACTTTTATAATTTGTTCCATAATTAACATTTAAGTTTAACAGAATGGTTTATTTCAAATTCATATTATTTCTTTGAAATGAAATTTATGATTATTTTCTGATCTGAAAACTGATGCATATATTTCTGATAATTAGATAGTTGCTCTTCTGGTATTTAAAACATTTGTACTCGGTAAGGCATGTATTTATTAAATCAACGTAAGTATTCCGGACATATGACCTCCTCTTATGACTCTTCTTGAAATTTCCCTAAAACAGTAAAGGGTGTTAAAAGAAGAATGCATTTTGCTCCTCTTTTCCCAAATTACCTGAATGGTGTTCAGCTGGTTCTAAGACCGATCTTCTCAGCGTCAATTTGAGCTTGGAGATTCCAGTGGAATACTCTTTAAACCAGCTGTTAACCAATCGTGACCTGCAACTTAATGGTGCCCTTCATTTCCATCCAGAATGCAGAAAAGTATGAAAGGATATAAGAAATCACTTATTTCGTTAAAGAAAAGTTGTTTTTATACGTACCAAATGTCCTTAATATTGTCACACCATCGCCGAACTTCCATGAAAATTTTTAATTTCTAAAATTGGTACAGTGAGTTTTGGTTTGCGGGGTTGCTCTAGGTTCTTAGATAACTACCAATGTGATGTTTGCCCATATGGTCTTGTCTATTCCATACAAAATGCGTAGTAGTCTGGTGCACACTAAGAAGTGGAGCTGATTTTAAAATTCCGCTCCAGAAGCGCAGACAAAGATGTGATCTCTGACCATATCCACGATTGTCAAGTTACGGTGTTGCCTATCCCATGCAGAATACTGTGTAATGTGGTGTACATTGAGAAGTGGAGCTGATTTGGAAATTCAGCTCCAGAAGCACAGACAAAGATGTGAACTCTGATCATATCCATGATTGCCAAGTTACAGTGTTGCCTATCCCATGTAGAATACTGTGTAGGGTGGTGCACACTGAGAAGTGGAAGTAATTTGAATATTTAGCTCCAGAATTTAAGACAAAGATATATGCTCTGAACAGTCCATCTATTAACCATCACTTAGAAAAATTTCCGCTTTAGCTGACGTTTGTTGTCACAGGCTAAGTACCGAGTCTTCGAAGATCATGATCAATGAAAGTTATTTTTCCTTTTCAAGTCTGCCCTATTACACTTTGTTTAATTTATATCCATGTATTCTAGCCATGTTCTTCAATAGTGGAACGATGAAACCAAAGTTATCGATCTGAGTCTGAAATTGAATTACCCTAGTGTTGTGAAGACTTTAATTCCCCTCTGTCAAAAGAGTTTAAACAGAAAGTTTCGTTTATTATTTAACTTGTTAAAAGATGGCGACATTTTTAGTTGTTTCATACTTATTATATTGATATAAGCGCCATGAGTGAGTTATATATAAATATAAACTCTTTACTATTCGCAAAGTGAATCCACTAATAGGCAGAATAAAGGCAGCAGTAACAATATATTTTGACAGTGCTGGTTTTTCTCCATTCTCTAATAGTAAAACAAACTTTCGGAATTAATTAAAATTCTTTCCAAAAATTAATTTATAGAAAGGACCTTTGAAATTTTCGTTTACTCTGAATAAAATTCAGTACTAGATTATCTAGAATAAGATAGAAATATCAGGTAATAATAGAGATGTTGTTGAGATATTATGGTTTCTATCCTTCGCGAAATATTTCTGTTTTAATCATTTTAACCTTTTGTTTACTGATAAAGATGTCTCTCCAGATATTTTCTCTAAACAGAATTTAGGACAAAGAAACAGGAGACAGCTTTACTCCCCTTTTTCGTCATTGGAAGAAGAGATAAGCTTCAATGAGGAAATCATTTAAATTTTTCCTTTTTAATAAAAGAAAATTTGACCATCTCGCATAGGAGTATAATCTGGCTTCAATATCTGCATAGTAATTTCAGACATCGGTATATTTTTTTTAAAGAGAATCGATATATTTAAAATAATTTGGTACAAAACATTCACCGACTCCGCCAGCCTCAACCACTCGACCGATTTCGACATTTTTTTTTCGTATGAAAACTTATGACGTCTAGATATGTCATCAAGGGTCGCCTTCCCCCATCAACCTCCAGTTTCTAACGAAATCGAATAAACACTTCTATACTGTACATTGTCTTAGCGTGAACCTTGTAGAAATTCCCCAGCCCTAACCATCGGACCGATTTCAACAACTTTTATCTCATATGAAATCTTCTGACGTCTAGATATGTCATCAAGGGTCGCTTGCCTCCCACCGCCCCCATTCTGGAAATAAATCGAAAAAAACATATAGAGAATGTATGGTGGAGAAATGTTTTTCTATTTAGTTCAAAAATGGGCAGTAGTGGGAGAAAGCGACCCTTTATTACAAATCTAGACGTCATAAGTTTCCATATAATATAAAAATAGTCGAAATCGGTCGGGTGGTTGGGGCTGAAGGATTTCTATAAGGTTTACCAAAAGACAATATACAGAGGAGATGTGTTTTTTCGATTTCGTTCGAAAATGGAGGGTGGTGTGAGAGAAGTGACATTTCATTGCAAATCTAGACGTCATAAACTTTCATATTAAATAAGAATTACCGAAATCGGTCTTTTAGTTGGGACTGGAGGATTTCTAAAAGGCAATGCATAGGTTTCGTTATAAAATGAGGGTGGTGTGGGGCAGGCGACCCCTCATTACAAATCTAGACGTCATAAGCTTCCGTATGAAATAAAAATTATCGAAATCCGTTGAGTGGTTGGGGCTGGCGAACTGACTGAAGTTTTTACCATATTATTTTAAATATATAGATCCCAACAGTTGTATCACAATGGCGTGTCAAAAATATTGTAAAATATCTATTGTAGGTGATGGAAACTGTTTATTAAGAGCGATATCATTCTGTATTTATGGTTCTGAAGACTTTCATGCCGAAGTTCGTGAAAAAGTTATACAAAACATTACAACTAGATGAGTTTTATTGAAAGATTTCACAATTTTAAAGGAATCTGTTGTCTGCAAAGAATATGAGATCTACTATGTTCTCATAGAGTGTTCCACTGATCTTCATCCAGTATTTAAAGCTGAAAAAGTAGTGACAGAGAGCCTCGAAGCAGCGAGGTGGCAGGGACAGTGCTGAGCAAAGTGGGCGTTCGCCGCGAACTCTCCCGGTTGGAGGCAGAGCGGCTAGTATAATTTTAATTTACACAGTAAAATATTTGTACCACCCACCAAGGAGAAGTTTAATAACCATTTTCAGAATATTTAGTTAGATTGTAGCGAGTCCTCTGCATTTAAAATTATTACTCTGTCGCATTTTCAGTCATGGTGATTGTAGCATCTTAACCCTCTGACACCGAGCGAGACGGTCCAAAAATTTCCCTTTAACAGCAAAGAAGGCCGGTCTGAGGCGGTTGGCTTCTTTTGAGGGAAGGTGAGGTTCTGAGATCGCTTAGGAGATGAGCGCGGTAGGAGGATACAATTATCCTCGGAAACCGCAGCCCATTTCCGTGCGCCTTAAGGGAAGGTTATAGCTGGGGTGTGGTAGTGGGGTAAATGACCACCCTGTTTCGGAGAGTCCAATTCATGTCGCTTCCTCCCAAAAGGTCCCGGTTTCAAAGGAGCTAGAAGAAACTAGTAGCCTCGGGTTTAAAGAGTTAGATATGACATGAAAATGTAAATATTATTTTAAAATTTGTTTCACATGCGGCGGTATATAACAATGTTTTATAAAAATTTACATTCTAAGATTTACTAAAAGTTAGGAGTAAAGATAGTGAAGGTAATAAATTATTATTATTCAAGTTCTGACAACAGACATAATTTTAAAAATCAGGAGAGTTTGATCTATTCAACGAAGTAAATATTTGACAACTAAAGAGAAAATAACGGTCCTTATTGATATATCAAATCAAATTATTTACAGTTAAAGAGATTAAACGAAAAATCGTGTATTGCTTTGTTTTCTTTTGATACAAATTATAGAATGCCAATTTGATAAATTTGATTATCAAAAGCAATTGATATTTCTGCAGAAATATCGCGAGAAAATTTTGATTAAATTTAATTTCTGAGTTAGAGATAATTAAAAAAATCAGCGTAAAATTTTATAAGATTTTGATTAAATCCAACATTCTGCATTCTAATTAATAAGCAATTTACTAAAACACTGGGTATTTAAATACCTAGAAAATTTTCCTAAATCTAGCATTCTCTTAGAATTCATTGTGCAATGGTAAAATCCCAATATATTAATTGGCCTTGCGAGATTCTTGGAATATATGGATAATCATTTTTGTTTTGTAAGGTAGAATTTTAATTAGTTCGCAAGCCGTTCATTAATGTTAAGATGGACTGCTTAGTTCGAAATAGGCATTTAAATTGAAAAGTACTCAATTTTGGAGTAATATTTTTATTACAGGACATTATATACAGGATATATTACATACATTTATGTACAGGGTTATCTATATAAAAGCGAGAGAATTCAGAAAAAAAAATTCGGACGAACTAATTTAGAAAAAGAATTGAAAAAGCCATTATAAAATGATCATCACCATGTCTTTTTCATTTAAATTGAAAAATTCACTATGGATTTTGGCAAAATACTTTCAGTATCAGTAAAATTGGAATCAGTTATTACATTGTATTCTAGTTGCATGCATTGTTTTCATGCAAATAATGTCATTTTAAAGCTTTAGTTGGTTGCATACTTCTGCAACTCCTCGACAGTCATTTGTGTAGAACAATATCAACAACCACAAAAAGAATACTCGCACTTAACAGTATTATAAACATTAAATCATTTGAATAAATGTAATGAAAATGTATTAGTCACAGAAATTATGTACGAGAAGAAGTTTAATCCTATTTTGATGCATTAATTTTATGAAATGATTAAATATTTTTTTCACGTGAGGATGTGTATAAAAACTACATGGACCTTAATGAAAATTTTAATAACGAACAAATTATTATAATTATCCCGATGAAACTTTAAATTTATAAATTATTATAATTATTCTGATGAAATTTTAAATATACAAATTATTATCTCACTATTAATTAACTCTATGGTTGAAAAAACCTTGAAAACTGATTTTTCAATTCGATTTAGAATTGCCTAATTAAAAATATTACTAAGACATGAAATACAGATACAAAGCTAAGTATCACTATGCATTAATATTAATGCATAGTAAAATAAAATTAAAATACAAATAAATAAAAATAAAATAAAATACATAGTAAACTAAGTAATACTGTGCATTTTTTCAAAATGCTAATCCAAGAACGTACGCAGAATCCTTCGTAACGTTTTCAATCTTGTCAGTTTATGCTCATTTCTTTCCTCTCCAAAGTCAAAGCTGTTGAATCTCAGATGTGTGATGTGCGATCTCGCAGCTTTTAATTAGTGTTGATTTGCAGTCTCTGAAATGACCTATTAACTTTTTACAAAAGCGAATTAATCTGAAGGCTGACTAAGACAGAGACGATCAATGAATTCATTCAGATCTCATTCCTATAGTGGGATTTACACGCGAACAGTAAAACCGACAGTAAGCTGTTGCTGTCAAGTTCGGACAGAGAATTGCCGTGGCCCGGTTAAAACTTTTATGATTCTGCGCATGCGTCATCTCTTACTGTCGGTTTTACTGTTCGCGTGTAAACCCCGCATATGACGAACAACTCACAGCATCGCAATGCAAGACCAACATTGAATTATGAATAATGCATACAGGATCGACAATTGTAAAGTAATTCAGAAGCATTTTGAACTTATGAACTCATATTTATAAGGTGTGTCCAAAAGAAAAGGAGACTACAGTTATATGTAAATAAATTTTAATAAGCATATTCTAAATACAGTTCATGCGGAACACTTTAAATAATCGTCATTGACATTGATACACTGATCCCCAGCGCGTAGAAAGGGGGTGGATGGCTTCAGTGTAGAAACTGCTGGGTTAGGCAAACACTCATTTTCGCCGTCTTCTGATTCTCTGACAGATGCTTGGGCACCTACTGTGCACAATCTTTGACACAACCAAGCTTTTTGTAGATTATGTGATGCACAGTTCCTTTGCTTATCGACAGTTCAACAGCAATTTCACGTGGAGAGATCCGACGATTCTGCCGTGTGAGCTCATCCACAGCCAAAATCGTGGGATTGTTGGTCACAACGTGCGCCTGCCCAGGGCGTGGCAAGTCCTTTACGTTTAAGTGTCCCGCCTCATAACGCTGACACTATCGGAATTTGGTGCACCGTGCGAGACTCTGCTGTCCTTGCACCTCTTTCATCCTGCGATACATTTGTGAAGCATGCTCCCCTTCTGCGAGAAGAAATTGGATAACTGCTCTTTGTGCTGATCTGGAGGAATCCATCATGCAACGAACTGCAGAAACAACTCTCCAAAATTGAGGATATTGATGCGAAACCGTTAACTAAGCAGGTGCAACTGCGAATACCACCAGGACATCTATCTACTAGAACATTAACTCATTGCGATTTGATAAAACGCTGATACAGCTAAAGTCTCGTTTTCATTTTGGCACACATTAAATTGCAACAACGAGTTAATTAGTTTTTGCAAGCAGAGATTAATCATAATTCTGAAAAGGTAGAAATAATGTCTTTTTATGCAAAACAACGTTCTGTCGCTTAAGACACAAGGTCCAGTCTATGCAGTTTGTTCCTTTTATTTGAATCCTTTATATCCCGAAGATAATTAAAAGTACCTCTTTAATCACGCTTATGTTTTAGTAAAATGAGCGTTTTTCCTGAAGGTATTCACAAGAGCGCGAAGTATGTAGTTCCGACGGAAAACAATCAATGGCAGCTGATGGCAGAAACTAGGTCTATTTTAATTATTAATTAAGCTTATGAAGTTGTTTTAATTAATTTAAAAGATTTTTCCTCTTCCCTGCAGTTATTCTGCACCTAAGCTTATCTGATGATTCAAAAATAAAATTTAAATGTTTATGGTAAATTAATTCGGGATATGAAGGGTTAAATAATTCAATGCTTTTACCTTTTAATGGTTTATTTGACGATCACGAATTCCACATAAGCACAGAACATTTAAAAAATAGTAATAGCATTTTAAATGGGCCAGGTCACCGATTCTATGCTTTGACCTGACTCGTCCATGTTTTTATCTCGACTGATTGAATTTCCCATCGAATAGGAAAAGTTCGCGCTAAAACTTCCCTTTCTAGGGATTACTGTGGCCCAAGTTGCTACAAAAGGCTCCTTGTGTTTGAGAAATATTAAATCTCGTCGCAGATGTTAATTGTAATTCTTTTTAATTTTTATTTATTTATTTATTTTGCAAGGGAAATACAACTGTCACAAGATTGAAAATTAGCATAAACACAGAGGCATTTATCCTACAGAACCGAGCATCACTATCTTTTAGAGCATTTCTGCTTATAATACGGACAGGCATTTATCCTGCAGAACTGAGCATCACTATCTTTTAGAGCATTTCTATTTATCAACACAGAGGCACTTATCCTACAGAACTCAGCATTAATATATTTTACAGCATTTCTTCTTATCAACACAGAGGCATTTATCCTACAGAATTGAACTTCACTATCTCTTAGAGCATTTCTACTTATGAACACAGAGGCATTTATCCTACAGAACTGAGCATCACTATCTTTCAGAGCATTTCTATTTATCATACACTGGTGGGACTAAACTGGTGGTAAAACTAAATGATGCTACATTGGTCCTATAGTTTGAATTCTAAATACAAGTTTCTATGTTGTTAGGAATTAAAACTAAATGATGCTACATTGGTCCTATGTTTCGAATTCTAAATACAAGTTTCTATGTTGTCAGGTATTAAAACTAAATGACGCTACATTGGTCCTATGTTTCGAATTCTAAATACAAGTTTCTATGTTGTCAGGTATTAAAACTAAACGATGCTGCATAAAAACATATTAAAGACACAAAATCAATATTGGAATAAAGGGAAAGAAATATAAATGAGATGCATCTGTGAAAATAATGAAATAAAAATACTACACTGAGTAAAATTTCTAAAGAGATATTCGGACGGTACTTCACAAAACACATCCTGAGAGTCTTTGTTTTCTATTTGTGTTCTCAGCGACTCTTTTTTCTTTGAAGTTAAATAACTCAAATGCATCTAAAGGCATGGCATCTAAGTGGTTTAAACTAAAAGTAAAAAAGTAACATGTAAGGAAAAAATATATTGTCCGAAGAAAGATTTAAATAATGAAACAAAAATGTGGGGCGTTTGTATGAAAACTCTCATTTATCAGTCGCGTTTTTCAAAAGCACTCTTTAGAAATTCGCTACGAATTCATGAATTTCTGTGGGAGGCGTTTTATGGAACAAGACAATCGGAAAGTTATTCTCAAGATCCCATTTTAACTTTATTGAAAGACAAAAATAAACTATCCAAAAATGGTTCAAACTAAAAAAATATTTTATTTTAAATAAAGAGAGGGCAATATTACACCAATTTGTATGAAGCTTATTAATAGCGGTGCTTGATATGTTTTGAAAGAATTCTTAACTAATTAACCCCGAAGCGACTTTTTCTTCTAGCTTCTTGAAAACCGGGACCTCTTGGGAAGGAGCGGCATGAATTGGACTCTCCCAACCTGGGTGATCATTTACCACCTCACCAATTCTATAACCTTCCCTCAAGGCGCACGGAAATGGGTTGCGGTTTGCAAGGATAACACTGTGCTGCAAAAAAAAATTTTTTCGAGCCCCGACACCATTCCTGCAAATTCTTATGTAAAATGACCCACTGAATCCGAATACGACCCCCATTTTGCCCCATCACCC
>BGPR01001941.1:189962-208093 GCA_013235015.1 Araneus ventricosus | reverse complement strand
TTCTTCCATTCACTGACGTGTTGTAGTAGAGCATCAAAGTTTCCATATGATGTTAGAAGGAGGCTTCTCAACAGAATATCTCTTTTAACATCAATCTATCAATTCTCTGCTAGATGCTAGAAGTTCCCTTTTAAAATCAAGCGATTCAAATGTTTTTTAACCAACAGGAGACTACTTTCAAGCTCATCTATTAAAATTGTGGCAAATTTTTTATTTAAAATTATTATTTTTCTTTTAATTGGACAAAAATTCCAGCTAATTGTCATGTATATAAAATTTTTGACTGCAACTGATTGTATACAAAAGCAACTATATAATAAGCACACTGATTGTATAAAAATTGGTCGGTGAAATATTATATTGTATAAAAATTCATATCAGAAAATTTTGTTTAGTGATGTCGCCTAATTAACAACTGTGTAATGGATCTTCTATTGCTCTGTAATGAACCTAAGCCAAAAATAAAATTATATATATATATATAGTTAACTATTTCAAATAATCAAAACATATGTTATAATTTCAATACATGCATATGTTAATATAAAAATTAAAATAAAAATAAAGTTACCTTATCAATAATCATACAAATGAAATAAAAAAGATAGTTTGATTATATACTATTAATACTATGAAAAAGACAACCCAAAAATGGAATTCCAACAATCAAATGTCAATCGGGCATATATATATATATAAGTTATCTAAAAAAAATCAGAGTTTATCCAAATGGAAGATTTTGGAAACATATATATACATATATGCATGCAAACAAATAACTGAGTATTTGTGAGTGAGTTATAATATTTTGTTATTAAGAGTATCGAAATGTTTCCAAAATCATCCATTTGGATTCTCTCTGATATTTTTGAGATTGTTCATGGACATTAAGGAGGAGAGAATAATTAAATCTTTGTAGTATATACTGACATAGAAAGTACCCGAAAGCAATAAGAATTATAATAACGCAAGTATTATTATAATTCCTAAATTTTAATGTGGAGAGGATATTTTCAATATTATGAATCAGAAGTAGTGATATTGTTTTCATGGGTCGAGTGTTCTATCACCTATTTCTTGGTTAAAAGTCATGTTTCGTTTGTTATTGTTTATTAGATTAAATATGTAGATCTATTTCAAAAATACAGTAGAATTAGGTCAAAACCCAAGCATCCAAAAATAAAAGTTATCTAAAGCGCCAAATAGTTCCATATCCTCCCCATAGTAAGTAGTAAAAAGTCACACGACCTCGAGCGTCGGGTTTCGGGGGGCGGGGAGTTGTGGTGGAAAGAGGGTGAACTAGTCATTTTTCACAGTTCTTCGAAGATATCTCGACAACTATTGAGTTTTCAAATTACAAGTGATTCAACAAATTAAGGAGCGTAAAATTCTCTACAAATACATACTTTTATTTTTCTTCCAGCTTTAATAGTTTCCCAGATAATGGGTCTCAAAGGTTGCAGCCTCTAGGATTTCCTCCCCCCCCCATTTTTTTGTTTTTCCTTAATATTTCGAAAAATATTCAATATTCAATTACATGTGATTTTACAAATTTAAGAGCGTACCATTCCCTACAAATTGATACTTTGATTTTTCTTCAAACGTTGATAGTTTTTGAGATAATTGGTCTCAAACTGGATGAATTTTTAAAAATCTTATTTCATAGTCCAGTCAACGAAGGGTTTGAAAATAAAACATTAAATCGTATTTTATTTATATTTCTTTATTTACAACCCACCCCGTCCGAGCCTACCCAAGAGGGTGTAAGGCCTTCCACAGGCCGGAAGGAAAACATAAAACAAAAGAAATGAACTACATTAAAAATGAATTTACAAAGAGCCCCAAGGGGTGAGCAGAACAATTTAAAAATCATCGTTTACAACAATAACTCCAGAAGAAGGATAAAGAACAGAAACACAAAGTACAAAAAGATTAAGAGCAAAAGCACAAAAAGCTTAACATTAAAAACGCAAAAAGATTAAGAGCAAAAACACAAAACGCAAAAACCCAAAGGGCAGAAACGCAAAAAGCTAAACATTAAAAACACAAAACACATACAAAAAATTAAGATAACCAAATTATAATCAATAGCATTTAAAACCAAACAGTTACAAGCAAAATCGCGAGACAATAAGCATTACAAAAACTACACAAATGCATAGAAGATCTAACAAGAGATCTAACAAAAACTTTACAATGGACAAGATAACAATTTAAAAGAAAACAAAACAATTCCGAAAACCGTCGAAAACTCGAGCACAGTTAACCGAGTAGTAGAATGACACAAAGTTCAAGAAAATAGTAATAATAACAATTTCCAGAAACCGGAACACTACAATCAAATTCAAAGATTCAGTACTGATTAAGCCTATTGCACATGTCCCCACAGAATCTAAAGATCTTTTCAAGTCGCAAAATGCACTCCCTATTTTTCAGTATATTTTTGAACCACTCGAGCCGATGATTCAGTCCGGGTTCTTTAAGATGATACTCCTTAGTTTTGAAAATTCGTGCACTTGTTTGTGAGGTGCTTTTGATGAACATACTAAAAATATCCTGTCCTGGGTGTTGAACTCGCGCCGCCATCTTGGATTTCAACCCCTTTTTTAGTTTTTCCTGAATATCTCGAAAACTATTCAATTTTCAAATTACAATTTCAATGACTCAATTGATTTAACAAATTAAAAAGCGTAAAATTACCTACAAATATATACTTTTTTTTTCTTTCAGCTTTAATAGTTCCCGAGAAAATGGGTCTCAAAATGTACCTCCGTCTTGGATTTTATTCCCTTTTTTAGTTTCTTTTTAATATCTCGAAAACTATTTGATTTTAAAATTACATGTAATGAAACAAATAAATGATCGTAAAATTTCCAACAAAAGCATCCTTTTATTTTTTTCTAGCTTTAATAGTTTTTGCTCGAGGTCGTGTAACTTTTTACTACTTACTACGGAGAGGGTAAACAATTAGGCACATATCTCTTTTAAGTCAGATAATCCCTTAAACTTTGTCCTTCTCTCGTTAAAAAGAGAAATTCATGAATAGGAAGATCATGTAAAAAACAACGAAATTTATTAAAAATTCTGTATTAAAAAAGGGAATTCAATACAAATCTTGAATGAAATTAATGTTGCAGATAAATCAATATTGTATAATCAGTCAGCATCAAATAGTTCATTCAGTCTGGTGGTAGGAAACGAATCTTCTTGCTCTTTGTCCAGTTGAAGGTCCACATAATCGGAGATGATTAGCAAATCTCTGTTGACGCATCCCGTTCTGAGCAATTGCTACACATGCTTGAGCTGTTGAGACCACTCCTCCGACACTTGCAGTTTTGTACACATTCATCTTTGCAGGTGCAAACGATGACGGAGAGTAAGTCTTCGGGAGCAATTGGATATGTAGTAGTAATAGGACGAAGATGACCACCAATCATTTTCCAACACCACTTCAACGGATCTTTTTGCTCATTTAGCCATTGCTGCTCTTGGTGATAAGCTCTACAAGAGTGTTGTTCAGCAGTCGCTAAAGTTGTGTGGGGCAGTGCAGCCAATTTGAACATGGAGTGCACAGGCTGTTTTGCGATCATCTGCAAATAACATTGGAGGCGTAGAGTATCCAAATCGTCGGTCTTCCGAGATCCAACATGGAAAGGAGAAAATACTTTCCAGCATCAGTCACTTCATTTGGGTCTGCGTTTCGATCACTGAATCTAAGAAGCTTAGTGTGAAGCGCCTTGCTGGCTTTAACTTTTTGAAAGGCACTATTTTCCCCTTTCTGTAAATTGCTGTCACATCCTGTAAAAGCTTATACAGCCAAGAGAACACTTTTCATTTCCCCGATGCCTCGCTGAATGTCACGAATGGAGTGCACTTTTTCCTGCTTATTACTTTCTTCGGCATGACCATTTTTAATTGGTCATTGCTATTTTTACCCCCTCCATATATCTCCGTCACCGTTCACTTTAGCATAATCAAGTGTATGACCATTTTTGTTTAGAAATTAATCTAGATCATTTTGGTATAAGGTGACGTTTGCGCTAATCCTCATATTCAGGAAAAACTGAAAAAAGGGGGGATGAAATCCAAGATGGCTGCGCGAGCTCACTTCCCTAGGACCGAAGATTTTTAGCATGTTCATCAAAAGCCCCTCACAAACAAGTGTAGAAATTTTCAAAACTATACGATTTAATGTTTATTTTTTTAAGCCCTTCGTTGACTGGAATGTGAACTAAGATTTTAAAAAATCCAACCACTTTGAGACCATTTATCTCAAAAACTATTAAAGCTTGAAGAAAAATCAAAGCATCAATTTGTAGGAAATGGTACGCTCTTAAATTTGTAAAATCACAAGGAATTTGAATATTGAATATTTTTCGAAATATCCAGGAAAAACTAAAAAAAAGGGGGAATCTAAGATGGCGGCAACCTTTGATACCCAATATCTGGAAAACTATTAAAGCTGGAAGGAAAATAAAAGCATGTATTTGTAAAGAATTTTACGCTCCGTAATTTGTTAAATCACTTGTAATTTAAAAACTCGTTAGTTTTCGAGATATCTTCGAAAAACTGAGAAAAATGACCCTTTCACCCTTTTTTCACCCCCTCCCCCTGAAACCCGACGCTCGAGGTCGTGTGACTTTTTACTACTTATTACGGGGAGAGTATGAAATAATTTGTCACTGAAGAGAACTTTCCTTTTTGGATGTTTAGGTTTGTCGATTTCTAGGCAAATTGTACTGTACTACAATTGATAGTTAAATTTTGGATATAAAAATTTTTCTGAAAATTAGTCGAATAATATCAGTATTATTGCATGTATTATCATTATATTTGTGTGAAAAGATTTCTATATTTTATAAATTATTTCCTTTCTATAACATTAAATATCATTTAGTCATTCAAATACGTTTTATCTGTAATAAAGAAAAGGAAAATTAGTTTACAATTCCTTTCAACTCAATATTCGTTTCTCAAAATTGGTTGATTAATTGTTTAATATTTCTTATGACCGAATATCTTAATTAATACTTATTCTGTGCTAAAATTTTGTTCTATAGCATTTTCCACAAAATTAGTGGCACAGTGTTTCACTGTAGTTTCTTGCTATTCTATTTAAAAAAGTTACTTTTATTTTTAATAATTTTTCTCGTAAACATATAATATTTAGCTTTCAAATGTATCTTTTAAATAAATGAAACTATATAAATTTGGCCTTAATGTGTGTAAAAATTGATATTCCATTTATGGTAATATCAATTTTTTAAAATATGTTCATGAAATCTTATAGGGTTCTACATTTTACCTTAAGCCTTACAGAATTTAAAATGTAAGAAAAATCAAAAGCCTGCACCTCTTTATTAACTAGTCCAATTTAAAATCTGTAAAGCACCAAGAAATTCGGAAGTACTGAAAGAGCAGATAAATTTTATTTTGTTCCTCGAAAACGAGTAGGATATCTTTTTTCCGTCACTGCAAAAATATTTACATATAGACGAAAAAATACATAAAATCTAGTCTATATCAAGCTATAGTCGGAATAAAAAAATATTCAGAAGAACACAGTTTTACTGAGCTCATTTACAAATAGTAATTGTTGAGTATCAAAGCATAATCAAGGATTTCGTTAAAATGGAAGTCTGCAACCGTATATTGTCACTGCAAACGTCATAGTTTATTCACGACATCAAAGGTTTGCTTGTATGCGTTTTAAACATGATTATATTGTAAGGAAGTCTTTGGTAATAAGGCCAATGATGTTCCATGGCTGAAGACTATTCCTTCTTTTTAAACTCCAGCGAAGCTCTTTTTTTCAAAAAATAACGCTTTGGTGTATGTTTATAGAGTTACTTTTTAGCTCAGACGTAAGAGAACCAACGATGTTTGGAACTGGAAGTATACTATAGTACACGAAGTAATGGGTCGGGTATTATAGAAAAAAGCTTTCCAATTTATTTTTTAAATTGCCTGTGAGTTTATAGATATATTGTTTACAAAATATTGTTCAAATAATTTTCTTAGAGGAATAAACCCAGTGACAATCACATACTAAATGCATGATAAATCCTTATACAGATCAGAATTATTTCAATTATTCAAATTTCAACTGTCAATTATTTATTCAAAATTATTATTATTTTGCATGCCTTGAAAATATTCTAGGAAAATAATAAATAAGCCTTTTTCCAAACATAGTTAGAATTCTCGCTCTTCTTTACACAGACATTGATACGTATATTTATTATATCGTTAAAGTTTATTTCTATTCTAGCGTAAACATTTTATATTTTTACTCTATTATTTATAATTGAGCAATCATGTTATTCATAAGAAAACAGCACTTACTTTAGATAATGATTATGAGTTGCAGTCGGCGTATCTACATTTAAATATAAACCTTTTTCATAGACGAGAAATTTTATTTATTTTTACCATTAATGAAATATATGTAGCGATGCTTACTTATTCCAATAACGTCTTATTTTGAAGCTACTCTAGGGTAATTTTGGGATACCTTCGAAATTCTGAACTATGGTCAAATGGCTTGGACGACACCGTAACCAGCGCTTCCTTGTTTACCTTTCAGATCACAGCAGTGAGAGGATTTTGATCTGTATGATCTAACATGCAGCGTGCCGAATTGCACAAAGGTTGCTTGAAGAAATCGGGTCTGAATCGGATTTGGGGCTCTCCCGTCCGAAATCCGTGAATCTGCCACCAGACCAACAAGAGCCTCTATGAAGTATTTTGTATAACATGCCATTTATTTTTACTAAATTTTCTTCATTAATTTGGAAATGTTCTCATACAATGTTTCAGATAATGTTTCAGATTTCAACATAAAATGCATTTATTTTGTCTACCTAAAATTTAAATAAAAATATTTCTCTAAAAATAATAATAATAAAAAAACAATAATGATGGTTTTTATTTTTATATAAATTCATATATTTTGATATGTGTGCTATAAACACTGTCTTGACCATGACAGTGTTGTAGAAGTTATTGCTATTTTACTGAGATTATTTAATAACAATATCTTTATAGAGAATATTCCTTGAACATATTTCTTCCAACTCAGTCTCATAATTAGTTATAAAATATAAGCAGTTGAAATATTTATCTGGGGAATGAATAATAAGTCCTAAATTAAAAATTGCAAAGATAGTTTGTTAAAGTATTTAGAATATTAAATATAAGAATGATAAGCTTTATTGATCTTAATTATTTAATTGTCACCATTAAATCGTAATTAATTCGGTGTAAGCAAATATAATTATGAGAACAATTAAGTTTTGATTGATAATTTCATTTCGTCAACAAGAGGATTTTGTTTCCTACAACATTTAGTATTCTGTCGTCCATAAGAAAAAGCAATGGAAAGATACCCTAATAATATTAAGCAGAAGTGACATCTCAACAATTAATTGTCTTAGTGTTTCCTCTCTTTTCTAAGGTATCATTTGGCTTAGGTGCATGTCTAGTATTTACTCAAAGAATTAGACAGTTTTCATTCATTTTCGACTTGCACCAGATAGTCTTGAAAAACCCCCGTAATGCCCTGAAGGTCGAGGGATGAAAAACAACACTAAACAAATAAACAAGAAAGGATGAGTCTAGAGCTAGAGGCTGTTTGATTACTGGAAGAATGTTGATACTGGTCCCAAACTTCCTCCTCCTCAAGGGATGTTCTACTGCAAGATTCCTTTTATGTTTGGAGGAAGAGTAAGGGGGTGAGGTAGAGGTAGTTCGTACAAAGACGAAAAGGATCTTAGCGGTCAATATCAATTTTTTTTGTTTTCTGTTAGGAAAATAAGAAATGCATGTGTCCACAAGGACACAGACTGAAGAAACGATGCGCTTTAAGATTATTACAGAGGAGAAAAAGTTGTATTTTCGTCCTACATATATTTATGCAAAGCAGAATCGCTGGAAGATGGCTGATGATGCCATCCCTCGCAGTATTAATAAAACTAACGAGTGTCAGATTAGCCATGAGGAAACCGCTTCGATTGGAAAGGGTTTTCTTAGAAATGTATTACTGCAAGCCAGCAGGTTTCGGGTATTATCGACGTCAGGAATTTAATTTGCTTTCTGATACAGTTTACATATCAGTGGGATTCATAGATGATTAGAAATGTACTCTTTGATAAGCTGAAACTTAGGGTCGTAGGTTGAAGTCATTGAATTGATTTGATAAATGTTGATTGAGCTCCTCAAGGAATATCCTACTGTAAGAGCAATTTTATACTTGAGGGAACAGGGTAAACCTTCGTGCATAGGCGGAAAAAGATTTTAACAGTCAATATCATTTTTATTTCTATCGTAGGAAAAAATAAACAAGGCTCTGTTCACACGGATATTACTTGAAAAATCTACGAGCATCGATTTAAGATTATTCCAGTGTGTGTGTGGGGGGGAGCTGAATATTCTTCATGCGTATATTTAAACATGGCATTATCTCTGAATGATGAACACTGACTGCATTCCTAGCAGAAGGAATAAATCAAAACAGGTATTAAATGAATTATGAGGAAAAGTTTTTGTGTGAAAAAGGTAACCGCATAGTTGTTGGTTTTGAGGACTATCGATGCCAGAAATTGAATTCGTTTTTTCCCTACAGTAATCTTTTCAACGGGATTCATAAACAATTAAATTTATGCAGTTGGTAAACTAAATCTTACTGTCTTGAACTGAACTCATTGAAATGAAACTTATTATTAAACCGATTTGGAAATAGTTGATGATCTCGATCGTCAAATTGAATAATTACTGCAACGTTAAAATATTTTTATAAAATGGATTAAGTTTATTATAAATAGTAATTCTAAAATCATTTTCATATATATTTAGTTTCGAATGGAAATTTTGCTGTTTAAAATATTCTATATATAATGTTTTACTTAATAAGTCATTAAGTATGTCATGACAATTCCAAACAGAATTGTCACCGATGGCAAAATTTTAAATCCTTCTTGTACCTTCCACTTTTCCTCTAAAAAAGAATTACAGAATATTTCAATAAAATAATTCTGATTGTAAAAAATAACGATTTATGACTTTATACAATGTCGTGTTAACATTAATTATAAAACAATTAAAAATTACTCCGAGAATTAATGAACTTACCAGATGCTGTGAAATATAAATTTCAATGCTTAGCATGATAAATTTATTTCTCTAAAAAATGCAATTTTTAAAAATATATACCTAGCCTTATTTGCTTAACTGAGCGCGAAGATACATTAAAACAGAAATTGAACACTTTAAAACAATAAAGAAATGCCAGTGTTTTCTTACAAAGCAAGAAACATGTATTTAAAATTACTACTTATGGATAAGTAATCTACTTATGGATGAAGGTGCTTTATTAGAGTATATTAAGCCTTTTTTAGATTTCAGTATTATATAAAATAAAAAGAACTTTATGGAAACGCGATTTAAAACCATATTCTTTCGAACTGATGACAATTTTTTTATGTAATCTATTCGAAAATCTATTTCCCGACATGCGTTGGATCTAAGACAGAAATATCAGTGGTCATGCACTTTTGCTTCCTTCTTCCTTTGCCCCAGAATGCAATTTAAGAATGTGTTGCATCCATAAATTACTGGCCAAAGTTTCATATTCTGTCTTTTATTTCTTCTAAATCATACACTATTTTTGTTCTCCTCGTTAACTGCACATAAGAAAGTGCAGTCTTTGAACGTTCATGAGGAAGAGTGTATTGGCAAAGCATTTTGATCAATTTATAAAGGTTTTCTTTATCAGAAGGAAAAGCATTTTATTGCAATGTAGGATTCCAATGAAAAACAAATTTATTGAAAAATTTGAACACATAAAACACTGAATTTCATCGAAAATAATTAAATAAATTTTTTTAAAGTATTCTATTAAAAATCATCAGACGCAAAGAATTCAGTATCAAGAACATGATAATTACATAAATCTCAAGAAAACAAAAGACATCAAATTTATATAATAGACAAGAACGTAGTTAAATCTCTTTGTTTCATCTTTTTTATTCATTTTGTGTTTTATAGTTTGCTTTATAATAAGTTTTTCAGAAATTTAGGTTTTAATTTTTACAGGTATATTGCTAACAAGTCAAGTGTTTTGTAATCAGGTCGCATAATGATTATTAATACGTAAAAATATCTTATTGATGAAGAAATTATTATTTTTATTTTATAGCCATGCATTTTTATCTTTATTCTAACATCATTAACTTTAAAGGGCTTCCGTACGATAACTATTATTCACAAGGCTTCCATAATTAAATACTGATTTTCTAAATGTAAAATATACAACTATTAACGACACCTCAGCATTCGTATTTGCAGCATATACTACAGCTGTGTTTATGATGTTTTTGTATACCTTGTTTTGAATTTCAAAAAACACGACACAACGTAAAGTTTGATAGCTTTTTAGAACTAGGATTTTTACTGAATGTATCCGAAGGTAAGAAATTTCATCTTTTGCGATTTATTTTTACGTTGAAGTGGGGGGGGGGAAATTTTAATAAATGTTGGATTTTATGAACTTCTTTAAAGCTTATTGTAACATGAGTTTCCATTATATCCTCAGAAAGATAAAGCTTTTTAGATGGGAAAAATGAAGATTTGTAGTAGCAGTAATCTATAGTTTAAAAATTAATTAAAGCTGTATAAAAAGTTTTGATTATAAGTTTCCTTTCTTTCTTCCTTTTTATGAGCTTGGATCTATAAAAATCTGAATTGTAACTGGTTTTCAACAATTGCGTACGATTCTTAATTTCACAATTTTTTGACTTGTAAAAATTAAATACTCGATAAAATAAAGAAATAGTCTTCAATTTTTTACCATATTAAAAATGTTAATCTAATCTTCATCCTTTTCGTTTAGTCTTAGTGATATATTATATTCATTTCTCTAATAGACATCCATTTTTCTGGATTTTAGCTTAATGATAATAGGAACTTTGTGTCTATATTTCAAAAGTATTAAACTAGACATTTCAATTACCATAATTATTTATTTTTTATTGAATTACGATTTTATTTTTGAACATATGATTTCCACATAAGTGTATCATAAACAAATTTATAAACAACAAAATATATAAAATTGAAAGCATTTAAAATTTCTAAGAATTTTCTTCTTACAGGTTAGAGGTTGCAATTTTTCTTGAATTTAATAATTTGCTTAGAAAATTTAGTAAAGGTGTTTTGCTGAAAAACAAAAATTGCGTTATGCCGGAAAGACACATGTTGTTTAAGAAAGTGACAAAATACAAGCTATTCAAATTCGGTCTTCTATCCGTTTAAAATCCTAGCATTTTTCGGAAAATGTATTAAATGCATTATGTTTCCGAAGAAATAAGTTAATTTTTCATTATTCGTGAACAGAACGTTTTGTATAACTTAATTACTGTAAGCAATTACGATAGAGCAATATTTATATTTATTAGGTTTTGAGTTTCTGCAAAAATAAAAATAAGTCATTAATTTTCAGAAAAATATAGATAAAATAATTGTTTTTTAAAAAATGGATAAAATAATTGTTTTTTTGGAAAATAGATAAAATAATTGTTAATAAAATAATATTTAGTAATGTAATTTTTTTGAAATTTAAAAATAACTAAGCTCCTTTTCAATATTTGAATTTTTATTTTCTTTTTAACTGTTCAGAGTTTTCTTCCTAAATATCACTAGTTGCATACTTTTATATATTCCTACGCCATTTGTTTATCCATGTCTCCTTTTGTTCATTAATAAATTAATTTGGAACATGAATTTTATCAGATTATTCTAGACGGTTATTTACATGCAAGCAAATATGAAAAGACTGTCTCCCCAACTCAAATTGTTTCAAATGAATAAGTTCCATTCTAATTATTAAAGTATAGCATAATATCAAGCTTATTCCATACATGATGAAAAAAGGAATGAATTGCATATGTCAAAACTTTTTTATTATTTCCACAAGAAAGTACAGAGACAGAAAGGAGAAATATTTCTCCATAGTTAATGCAATCACAGTGCCATGGGATAATTCTTCAACAAGCCGAGCAGGCAACGAGGGAGAACGGGGATTGGGAAACAGCTGAAAGAGGAAGTGCCTAGATTCATTTCATGCAGTTCCTCTGAATTGGCAAAAGCAAATGAGGAATCCAAATGTAATTTCGCATACTCCGAAATTCACGTTATGGGAGAGAAGAGACATACTCACTCAAGCACTCGCTCGACAACTTATCTCTCAACTCTCTTTCTCAATTTGCTCTTTAAAGATATGCATTACTCTCATCTGATTATTCTCTCTCCATTTTCCTTTCCGTTTCTTGCATTTTTATTTAAATCACTGCTCTTCAAATTGAAGCTTTTAATCCATGAAACATGTATGAACAATTACTTTATATCTCCTACTCTACTGCTAGAACAAAGGGTTAAAATTTCAACAGATTCTTCCATTTTATTTCCCTATATGATGTATGAGACATCAATGAGAACTTGATGAGAAGTTGAATGCCGCAGAAACTCTTAATATTCACGACGCAGTTAAGTGTCCGACATTTTTTTAAAGGTGAATCTGTGGTAGAACTGAGATTTAATTTTGAAGGGTAAGAGAATTTCTTCACTACTTCTTCTTCCACTTACTTTTCTCTCCCATTTTCACACTTTTAGCAGTTTCTAATTTTGTTAATGGATATTTAGGAGGTTACGCTTAAAGGTTTCTTCTTGGAATTTGATGCGGTGGTAGTAAACTAACATAGTTATCATCACTAGATACTGCATCTATTTATTCAAGGTAACTTGTAAGATACGAACACCGCATACAGGAATGTATGTACTAACTGGCTCGTGCAGGAGTGAGGATATATTATAAAACGCTAAAGAAGTTAACTAATAGTAACAATAACAACTTTAACAATGTAACAAGATAAAAGTAAAAGTAAGGTAAATGATATTTGAATTAAGATATTGACAACAGAAACATAACTGATAACAGTGCTAGAAGAGAGAGACGACAGATAATGTCCGAGCCTTAATAGGACTTAATTCTTCGACTACGCATGAGCGAGACGGTTGACTGCGTATGCAGGAATACGATGTTGCCACAGATTGTTTAACAGAAGTTTTCGAGAATCATACTGACATTGTGGAATCCGAAATGTGAAAGCTGGACGGGAATAAGGTAATATTACTTTGGAACTGTCGGCTATTTAAAAGATGATTTCATGATGAGATGTTTATAAAAAATCTGTAATGTATCTTTGCACGTTTCAATTTCTCAAAAATCAAGAGATTTACTTTTCCTCCTTCAATTTTCTTTCAGTAAAAGCATGCTAATTATGTTTTATTCTTCAACAATTGATTTTCCGAAAGATCACGAACAAATTTTTGAATTTATTTCTAAGACATAACACCACCAACACGTCTCCGTTCCTAGGGTTTTTAAGACAACCGTTTTATACATATCTACTTTGAATAGTCCTGTGTCCAAAAAATGTGGCTTTTCTTAATTAATATTGATTCGTTTTTAGTGAGAACGGAAATTCTTAATAAAATATCTGCGTTTTTGAAATCGTCTATTGAATACTGTACTCATAATCCCGTGCATATAAGCATTTGAGATCAACCAAGAGATAAGTGTATCTGATTCAAGAAAATATGATTGTTAAGGTATTACTTCGTATTTACAAACTTAGCAAAGACATTAAAAATATTTTAACCCTTAGATACCCAGTGTTGACTTTAAGCATCATACCCGATTTTGTCTTCTAAAGTCTTGAGAATAAGAATGAAACTATACCTGTTGTTGCCAATAGGATGCATAATGAAATTTTCATTAAATCAGTTTACAACATGTAGATAGCAGCCTGGGTGATGATAAAAAAATAAAAATAAGCTGATGTTTTTCACTTCAGGTTGCATATTTTTAGCTTTGTTTGTACACTTGAGAATATTATATTTTATTCTACAATGTTGAAGGAAATTCCTTATTCATATTATTATTCATTAAAATTCATCTGTGTTTGACATTATAGAATTTTATCAAGAAATTTTTTCTGAAATGAAGCCCAGTATTGTCAGTTAGTAACAAACTGTTTTTTAACCATAAACCATACTTAAAGCAAAATAGGATTTTCTTAAAGTATTTTTCCTATGTTTTATTCAAGAAACGAATGTCAAAAACATTTTAAAATCAAATTTTAAAAATCGGACTTTAAAGTTTAATAAACTTTACATTGTTTGCTTAGATGAAATGACAATTGTTTGAGGAAATTGATAGGCAGAAACATTTGTATTTGAACATTTTAGAGTTCTGTTCTAAAAATAATTAAACTTTTTAAAAATACTTCCATCTAGGATACATTCCGTCTTTCTTAAGAAGGGTAGATTTGATGTGAAGCTTGAAGACGACGAAGTTCACATTATAGCATACTATTTTATAAAATTTTAACATAGAAAGCATCATTTTTCTACGATCCTTTCACAAAAGTATGACATGCATCAAGTCATTTCGACATTTAAAGATTTATGTTTTCAGCTAGCAAAATATACAATTATATAATTTCTCTGAAATATCTTTTGGTTAAAATTTTTCTTCATTTTGAATTTTATACGACTTAATAGGAGGATTTGGAGTAGATTGATACGCGGGAACGTTGATACAGTCCATAAATGTTGAGAATTGGAATGGCTCAAGATGTTCACATTCTCTCATATGTATATGCCACTGTAACCCTTAGCACACGGTAAAGTTTTCGGCCATGTTAAGTCAAAAGTTAATTTACAAATGAATCAAATCGCTAATCTTCCAGTCGAAGTAAATTTTACTCTAAGTACGTGCTGTGTGATTTCTTTCACTAATTACGTTTCCCTATCAGGGAATCTGCTCCAAAGGTAGGAAAAAAACGTTTATTTTTCTGAACTAGATTAAGTTTTGAGGTTTTCTAGCGTTGATTTTGGGGGACACTTGTTTTAAGTAAAAAGTCTCTTGGGGACAGATTCATACAATTGACTCTGGGGCACATTTATACGCATCTTCTCTGTGTAACAATGCGCCTTAAAAGCAACTACTTTGCAAAATCGTCTTCAGAAATGGAAAAACTTAAATATTAACTATCCAAGTGAAGCACGTAATTAAATATTTGTGTAAATAATGAAAACGGTTTGCATTTCATTGCAAAGATGGAAAGTATTGTTGTAAATAAAGTTTAAAATATTTTCAATAATTAAAATTTCCAAAAACGGCTGCTCGGTTCATATTCCCTCTCACACACACACACACACACACACGCACGCACACGCACGCGCGCACCTTTATTATTTGTAGAGATCAATTATTTTCTGGGGCATTATTTTTTCAACTTTCCAGTATCATTAAAAATGTTGATTTTTGATTAAAATTAAAGTTTGTTTGTCTTTGTTAAACTTTTAAACCTTGATTTGGAATATAGAGTTTATTGATAAAACAAATTTGTTTTTGATCTCAGACCTATTAACCATCATTATTTTCGATATTTCCGTGTGTATCAATGCAGTTCTAGTATGGAGCAGATTGATACAAATCCTTTTTTAGGAAACAAATTTAATAAACATTTTATTATGTCATTTATGACCAAAGCTCTACTGAAATCCTATAATAGATTAACAAATGTTTAAATTTAGTGTATTAGTTCTAATTATTACCATTTGTAAAATTATTTTTTAGCTTTCCAAAAAAAGTGTACTAATTTTCACGCATTTCCCTACGTTAATATACATTAGTTGTCTTCTAAAATTCTAGAGTTGAATGTTTTCTTTAAGAATGACTGAGTCAATCTTCTTAAAATTACATTCAACTTGAAAGGTTTTTAATATGTTTTAGCAATGACATCTATTATTTAACATTGGAAAATCTATAGCTTTTTCAAATAGATTTAAATCAATAACAAAAAATATTCCGCAATTCATTGTATGGATTCAGCGATTTGTCAAAACATGTTAGCTCAGCATTTAAGAAATTCTAAAACGTTATTGAAGAAAAAGGATTTATCCATTAATGCAAAAGTTACAAACTGTAACTTTTTAAGTTAATTACCGTGCATTTGTAAAATTGGTCTTGGTCTACGTTTTATCCTTTCTATTGCAAAAGGTGAAAAAAAGCAGCGAAAACATGAGTTGCTTTAGTATTAAGTTACCGGTTTTAAAATATTTTAAGACAAAATCACGAAAAGTCACAGACACAAAGATGTAGTAAGACAGAAATCATGAAAAGTCGAAAGAAGACATAAATTTCATTTCGTTCCTTGAAAAATAGTAGAATAACTTTTTAACGAAACTTCTAAAATACGTATACATTGAGAAAAAGTTAAAGAAAAAATATACGCGATATAAGCCACTGACATGAATACACACTCTCATTATAGATGCAGCGGAACTCAGTTTAAGTTTATTAAGCGCATTCACAAACAGAAATTGCCAAGCGTCAAAGCATAAATAGGGATTTGATTAAAATGGGAGTCAAAAACCTTAAATTGTCACTGTAAAAGTCATACCTTATTCACAACATCAAAGATTTGCTTGTTTACTTTTTAAATGGGATTATTTTGAAAGGATGCCTCTCGGAATAGAGCCGATGATATTCTATGGCTGAAGTCGATTCGCTTCCTTTCAACCTCCAGTAAAGTGCTCTTTGGAAAATGTAACATTTCAGTATAAGTTTATTCTGTTACTTTTTATATAAAATTGTAGAAAAACTTAACTATTAATGTTAATAGAAATATATTACAATGCAAATAAATGGTTCCAATGTTATTCAATATAGTATTTTTCTTTACTTTTTAAAATGCTACACGTTTTCTCTTGAGAACATGTATATAATTATTTATAGAAAGAAAAGTTATAAATTGGTTTTGGCAGAATCATCTGTAATCTAAAACCTGCTACAGAAATATGATATACTTTTGTTTATATCAAAGTCATTTAAGAACACTTCACTTCTGTGATAGATTGGGGCAAACCTTTGAATGATAAGAATTTTTAAAATACTTCTAAAAATAGTTAGATTTCTCATTCTTTTTTTTCCAACACAGGAATTCACAAACTATTTTCTTATTACATCAAGACTATATGGCTGAAAGGTTTTAAATTACTTAAATTTTTAAATCTATTAACACGCAAATATTTTATACATTTGAGACCATATTTAATAACGGATATTTAATGTAATTTATACAGATGATTCTTTGACGTCTATTCAGATAAGATTAATCTTCTGATTTTCAATTAATGAATTTTAATGTATAAGTATATATTTACACAAGCTTATAAAAGTTTATGTGTATATCTATATTTTAGCATTGAAGCTAACATATCAAACAGTCTTATTGATTTTTTTTGTGACTAATATGAAAATATATTAAAAGAGGGTTTCAATTAATATAGCAGTATCGTTATTATAAAACTTCGAATTCCTAATTATATAATTAAAATTTTGATCTTTTTACTTTTCCCTTGAAGGAAAATAATGGAAACTAAATGTTTGTAGTTTTATATTATTTGAAATCTTTTGATAGATTATGGAAAACACTGCCTTGTCTAGACACCCAGATACGTAATTTTAAACACAACGTTGATAGAAGTACAATCTTTCACTAACATTGTTTCAAAGATAATATAAAGCAATCCTTTTTTTTTCTAATTTAGTTTCATAGTTACGCATTGAATAGCTGCTTAAAAAGTAGTTGCTTTGAAAGATTTTATTTAACTTTATGTAATTTCTCGAAAGAGGCTAACTAATCAGTAGTATAGCGCAAAGCTATATAATAATATTAGAGAAATATTTTAAATTTTAAAACGCCTAATTTAACTAAAGTTTTTTGTTACAATCTACTACTAACATTTATTTGCTAATATTTATTATCATCAGTGATTATTAATTTTACAAGTTTTAAAATAAATTTTAAGTAAGTTGAATATTATTAGCAGAAAAATTAATACTGAAAGCATAATTTCGTATTCCAAAGAAGGGAAAACATTCTTTTCTCGAACTCTCAGTTCTCTGTTGTATTTGAAAATGCTGAACCGTTTCAGAACAAATTAACAACAAGAGAAAAAATAGCAAGATATGCTAATCAAATTAAGCAGAAGTGACATCTCAG
>BGPR01001941.1:152836-185988 GCA_013235015.1 Araneus ventricosus | reverse complement strand
AGTTATTGCTCGAACTGAGATTTTGATCGGATCTCCATCGTTTTACATCTCCTGAGTATGAAAACACCATTTTGAATTATGTCTCGTCTGTGTGGTTCGTCTGTTCAGGAACACAATAACTGAAAACTATTAACTTACGGGGATGAAATGTATGTGATGATCAAACATAAATTATAGGTCGAAGGGATGGTTCAGGGACCAATACATAATCGATTAGTAAATTATATCTCTTGGTTTAGATAAATAAAAAAATTAGTATGAGTTGCTAGTATTAATTATAGATCTGTGCCATTGCGTTTCTAACTGGTTAAAAAAAAGGCGTTAAAATTGCATATTCATTTTTTTTTTACTTGCGTACTGGAAGCATGAGCAAGTCTATTCACTGATAGGAACGAGGTCATTTTTTTCCTGTTTCTTTTCCCTAGCGCACGCCCTCGCATTAGCGGGCTTGCTAGAGTGTGTTAGGAAATAAATGATTGGAAGTGTTAATACTGCGCATCTCTTTGAATAGATTCTTCACCCAAATATTTTACAATCTTATATCTGCATGAAAACCTTCTGATAGTAATTGCATTCTGGTTCACAGTAGGTCTGAATATTTTTATCCACGCAGGGGAGGGAAACGACAAATTTTTTGAGAAGTAGACGAGAAAGCCTAGGGAGCATCTCCGCTGGTTCTATTTGAAGGAAGGATGGAGATTGAGGTATGAGAAAAGTATCCATAAAAAAGATGGGGAAAGATCTAAAGTAAAATATTTTTTTTTCCTCTCTAAGTTTTTGATTTGTTGAACAGCAAAATAAGAAAAGCACGCTCGTGTCCACAAGAGTGGTGAGGAAGCTTGATGATTTTCTGTCTCAGTTTGGATATAGTCGAGACTATTTACTCCGTGGACACATTTGAGCACAAGGAAATCTAAAAGAGGGATGGAAATGTATATCCTTGGCAGTATCGATAAAAGAGAAATTCACAGATTGACCATAAGAAATATTGTTTTGAAAGAATGGTTTCTAAGAAATAGAATTACCTCAATGTTCTATTTTTTAAATTTCTAAATAAAAACTGTTTTTGACATAGGAAGTTCACAAATAACAATAGAAAAATACACAAAAATTCAAAATAGAATTATGATATTATTGAATTGAATTTAATGAACGTATGAACGTATCAAATCAATTTTTTTTTTAAAACAATAAAAAAGTATTTTATATGTAATATGAAATGAAAACTACCTGTAGAAGCAATTTATGAAACCATCAAAGGTGCAAGACTCCTTTTAAATGTTAAAAACTACGCAAATAGGTCAATAGGTGTATCAGGAATTGAATAACTGACTACTACAGATTTATCAATAGGACCTGTGCTGTCCATGGAGAATGGAACGAATGATTATCATCCGATCTCTTATGATGTTTTTAATCTGATACAGCGTGTAGGGAATGGGCAAAAAATTTTTCTATTCATTATTAACAAGAAAAATAAATTATGTATCAAAATTGAAGCAGTGCGCAGTGAAAGGTTAACTGCAAATTCTTTTTATGATTATGCATATGAAAAACGTGTTTGTTCTTATTATTTTTATCTTGTCAACGAAAAAGTTTTGTTAACACGGAAATTCGGGAAATTGAAACATGCTATCAGAAATATAATTCATTAAAAGAGGTTGAAAGAATGTTGCTGCTGTAACTCCGAAAAAAACATATATTTGGTGAAATACTATAACTTTTTTATGATTGTGATGTATGTCATGAAATATAAGTAGTATAGTTTGATTATCATAATCTCAAGATAATTATTCAGGAATACCAAGTTTTTGTAATTGTAGTGAATATTAAAAATAAATCTACACTCTTCTTTAATTAATACTATGTAAGAAAAATCTAAAAATTCCATTACATATGTAACTAATCAAAAGATTATTTTGTTTATATTTGAAAATGAACGATGCAGTAGTTTGCTTATGTAAAAAAGTAACTAAAACAACAAAACAAATCTCTCAAATGTAGTAACCCTACCTACAAAATCTACAAAACTTTAAGATCCTTATATGCTGGATAAAAATGCTAATTATTTTGCACTATGAATCCAACTATCAATGTCTTATTCATTTAAATAACAATTATGCTAAAAAAGAAAATAAATAAATAAATAGTTAATCTGAAAATAAATAATTATTTTAAAAAATGCTCTTTTTTACCTTTCAGAGGAATTTTATAAAGCCGGTATTCAAAATGAATGATATCAGGAATTATATCCAAGACAAAAGAGATGGAATCAAATGTGTTATTCAGTCAATTTGTATAAATCAATTGAGCTGCTTCAACTTTAAATGTATGAATTTCTATATTCATTTATTTTGAAGTAGTTATAGAAATAAAGACATTTCATGAAACTAAATTGAAATAATAATCTCATGTAATGAGAAGAACACAATAATTATTCATTCAGTAAACGTTGAATAATATTCCAGAGTTTTACGTATAAATTAAATTAACAAGATATGAATAATAACATTTCTTTCAGAAAACATTATACATGTGCTGATTTTCAAGCGTCATGGAAATAGTTTATATCACAAATGCGTGTGCACGTGTAAGTTAGCCACACTAAAGCATTAGTCATTGAATTGCATGAAAAATGCTGATTTGAGATGAATCCATTCATTGAAATCTTTGGTTCCAACGAATACATCACATGAACTGCATTAATATGATATTATATCTATATCATTTATTTGAATAGCTTACATTTTCGAGACAATAGAAATTGTTATAAAATTGTGAAATATAAGTGTAATACTATTGGATTAGTCAGGAATAGTTGATTAACAATATATATATATATTTAGAAACATCTTTTGAAGGAAATCGTATAAACGAAGCTCGAATTTCTGTTCTTAGTCATTTTATGTAGCAAACATTTTTTAAAACTTTGAGTAGAGAATTCTTTTCATGATTTTGCGCAGATAACCCGCAATTGCTGGATGTAAGATTCGGAAATGCTGATGATAAACTGAAAAGCAAATTATGAATTTTATTTAATAATTTGTCACCAAATCTTAAATTTAATTTTCTGACCTTGTTCATTAGAATGTTAAAAAATAACGCTCTACAGAATTAAAAGACAATCTGATTGTTCAAATAAATATAACTGTTTTAAAAATGAGTATAAGGAGTAAGGAGGAGTTTAAAAAAAGTTGTTTTTTTTAAAAACTTCTAACGTTATTCTGAATGCGCGATACTTCTTAAAAATTAATAAATCTTATTTATTGTATTTGCATAAAAGGTTTAGTGTAAATTAAATTTCCTTGGGAAATGTCATAATTCACGTTCAATAGCCTAAGGAGTAAAAATGCTACCTAGTTTACGAAAGAAAAAAATTAAGGTAAAGAAGAGAGCATGGTAATTGCTTGATTGATATATAATAGAGTTAATTCTAAATATAAACTTGGAGATATTTTACAGTAAAGCGATTTTCTTTGTATTTAAGATTTAAATTTCATTTTATACAATTGAATTTTATTCGAATTCATAACTTTTTGTTTCATTTTCAAAGTTCTCTACGCTACATATTTACTTCCTTTCTTATTGTTTGCAAGCATAATGCTTTTCAAGAGCTTTATCAAACTTTCCTTCAGGAAGATTAGTTATAGAGGTAAAATCTTCCTAAAAAAATATTTAGTCCATATTTTATGAAAAAAAAGAAAAATTGTATATGCTGAAAAGATTTACAGTTTCTCCAAGAAAACTGAAAAAGAAATACAGAAACGAAAGACGAATCTTTCTGCATATTTAATGTAATCACAGTTCCATGTGCTAATTCTTCGAGAAACCTAGCAAAAAAACAGTCGTGAAAGAAGAAGCGGAGATGGAAGCCGAAGAACTGGAAGAGGAAGTGCATGCAATAATACTAAGCAGTATCCAGCTTTTGAAAAAGCAAATGAAGAACCCAAATGTATTTTTGCGTACACTGAACACAACGTCGTAGGAGAGGAGCCACTCAAGCTCTCAGAAACTTTGATTATTTCTCTCTGTATTCTGTTTTGCAATTTGTTCTTGCGTTTCCAATGGCTCTAATTAATGACTTTCATTCATTCAAACAAAATTGGCTCTTCTGACTTGTCCTTTTTTCCTTCTTCTAATTTTAACCTCGTTCACCAAAATAAAACTTTGAGGCATGCTATATATGACCTCTTACTGAGTGCTGCTGGAACAAATGATAAAAGGTTTCTTCTGCCCCAGACATTTCAGTCTCGTTTAAAATACTGTATGATTTATGGGATTGCAATGAGGGCTGAGCCAGAATTTGACAGCTGCTGTAAGTGTTTTGAAATACTTAATAATCGTGACGCTGTTAAGCACCCGACACTTTTTAAAAAGCAAGTGAGCGGTAGAATTGAGTTTCTATTTTGAAGGGTCACCGATTTTCTGAACTCTACTTCCTTACATTTAGCTTTGCCTCTACGTCTCTCTCTTTTTGACTTTGTTTAATGGATTATTTAAAGGAAGTTTAAAACAATCATATTCTCATCATGGACTGCGAAATGTGAAAGTTGGACATGAATCATACAATGTGAATTTTTCCAGTGTTGACTGTTTAAAAGCTGAATTCGCAAAATTATTTCTATGAAAGCTTTTAACTTATTTTTCATTCTTTGATTCTTTAAAAAAGTCAGCAGATTTTATTAGTATCATTGGAGTTTTCGTTCAGCGAAAGAATGCTAAGTGTTTTTATTTGTGTAGTAAATAAATTGAGAAGTGATAAAAAAGTAATTTTGATAACTGTTTTTAAGACTTATGTACTAACTTATATAAAACTAATTTCGACATTATTTTCTAAAGATTGCTCAATCTTTGCTTTTATTTATAATTATTGTTCATTTTTAGTGAGAGTAAAAATTCCAAGTATATCTACACGTTTTTGAAATTATTGACTGAAAATTATTTTATATATGTATCTGATGCTAACATTAACATTAAAATTAACATTTGTTTTTAGAAAACATGATAGCCGAAATATCAGATTTTATAAACACTGACATTAGGAGTAAAAATTTCGTTTCCTAACAAATACTATTAAAGGCCTTTCTAATAAACCCTATATTATTCGGTAATGAGGCTAGAGCAAAAACAAAGTCAAACTTAGATGACATAAAATTTACTTGTGCATCAAATTATTTCATAAACAGGAATTTTTTAATGCATTCAAATGCTTCCATTTGACATTGATTTTGCATTTTGCACGCTTTTATTTATTCTGACTTGTTTCATGTTGTTAAGATGGAATCTTGTAATTGATTTATGATTTTCAGGCATTTCCTGATGTGCTAAAGTTCTGTATTACCATATAGCAATACAATATTTTAATATTTTCAGAACTTAATTATCTAATAATACCTTAATTTTATGTAGTTTTCATTCAATAAAGACACAAAATCTCTTCCTAAATGTGAGAAAAAATAACAGGATTCTATAACATTTATGATATTATTACGATACAAACCTTAATGATTTCAAAGTTTAAAATAATAAAAAAAGAAGTTTTTAAAAGCAAACTGTAATTATTTTAATAAAATGTGAAAAAAGGCCCTCAAAGCAAATGTCGTGAAAGCATGAGACTTTCAAATGAATGCGATAAGAAAAAGAAAATTAAGTCAAAATTATTATCAAAAGAAAAAGTGCGTAAGAAATCATTAAAAATAAATTATGGTATGAATAAGATTAAACCTGTGCATCACACCTGTAGGTGGAAGTCTGCCCCGTGTGGATTTAATGCGCATGAAATCAGCTTACACGCTGGATCTTCGATGGAATCAAGTCTCAAATCAAAGAATGAAGTCTCAACCATGAAACTGCCATCAGACCACCAGGTCCCATCTTCACCAATGGGACTAACATGTTATTTTGTCTTATTAACATTTTCTCCTTTAACGTACAAATGAATACATGATTCAGATAATCTAACAATAAGGAGAAGTTTGTATTTTGCCTTTTCAATAATTGAATAAATATTCTTCGTTGCAGTTATATCTATATTTGATTAACCCCGTAAAAGAAATGAATAATAAGGATTTTTAATTTTGTATGAATTAACATCTTTTGATGCATTTGGAAAAAAAAATGCCTTTAATAGACTTTCTATTACGCTAATTGTTGGAGAACGTTTGCTGAACCTACTGTTGAATTATTTTAGTTAATCAAGTTAAGTTAAATTACTTACTTTATTTAATGACAACATCTTTAATGAGGTGTAAAAGTATTGGGTTGAGGAATAAGTCATGTGCATTTTTTCAAATTTATTTTAAAGTTTAAAATTTATTTTAATTTTTGTAAACTTCTACTGTGGTTTTGAAGTGGATTTCCGAGAAGAAAGCGGTTCGATCGCTCTTCATTGAACTCATTTGGTGTGTGATACGTCCTTGAGATCAAAATTCCCATATTTGATGCGGAAAAACCAAAGGTGGGGCATTGCTTCTTCTTTGAGGCATAGTTCCTTCTCCATTCACAGAACAAATCCTACGAGCAGCTTCGGCTACTTTAACAGCTGAGTTAAATGTCAAAAGCAAATGGTGGTGAAAATGCTCAGTATTGTCCACTTGACATTCCATTTTAATGACCTGGAAATACACAAAATCAATGAAATTAAAACTCAATTTTTGTCAACCATTAGTTCTCTTTCAAATAACGTAAAACATTTAGGTGACAAGTTTTATTCCTACGTGCAGTTTTAAATTTAAAAAAAGCGCTCATAAATTATCCTGTAACAAAATATAAGCAAATAATCCGAAAGATTTTTTTATAAAATCAAGAATTTTTTTATAGAAAATAATAAATCAGACAAAGAAAAGACAAATGTTCTGGAATATTTATCTTATAAAGTACACAAAATATAAATGCGGGAAAAGATATGCTTTAGGGATTATAATTAGTTATTAAATCAACACCTTTCTAAATTGATTTCAACAAGAATGAAATGTCACTACCATAAAATTAGCATTTAAAATGTTGTGTCATGAACAGGAAAAAAACATTTGTTTCCTCAAACACTTAGTCCTCTGCTGTCCAAGCAAACGTCGTAAAATTGGAGAACAAAGAAACAATGAAAATATATTCTAATCATATCAAGCAGAACAGACATCTCAGCAATTAATTGTCTTTGTGTTTCTTCCCTTTTCCAAGATGATAGTTGCCTTAGGTGCATGTCTGGTATTTACGTAAAGAATTAAAGAGTTTCATTCGTTTTCAATTTCCAACAAATAGCCTTGGAAAAAAAAGAATACAAAGACCTAAAGGTAAAAAGAACGATAAAGAACACTATAGAAAAAAAAGTTGAGCCTAGAGCTTGAGGCTGTTTGATTACCGGAAGAATGTTGACGCTGGTCCCAAACTTCCTCCTCCTCAAGGAATGTTCTACTGCTAGAGTCCTTTTATATTTGAAGAAAGAATAAGGGAGAGAAGCAGGAGGTCATATCCGTACATAGACGGAAAAGGATCTTAGCGGTCAATATCTATTTTTCGGGGTTTTTTCTCATTTTTTGTCAGGAAAATAAGAAAACAAGATAGTGTCTACAAGGAGATTACTTGAAGAAGCAATGAGTTTTCTGCTTCACTCTAAGATGATTTCAGCGAGAAAGCTGTCTTTTCTTCGCTCGCGTATTTAAACAAATCGGCATCTCTGAAAGGTGAACACTGAGGCCATTTCTGGTAGTATCGATAAATGTAACGGGTGTCAGATTAACCCTTAGAAAAATTTCGATTCGAAACATTTTTTGTGAAAAAAGTAATTGGAAATTTGTAGGTTTGAAGGATCATCGATGTAAGAAGTTTTTTGACACTGTAAACAAATCAACAAGATTCATAATTCATCAGAAGTATCTTCTCTGTAAAACTCAAACTTATTGTCACTGATTGAATCCACCGAATGGATTTGAAAGACGATGATCCTCACAATCCAAAAGTTGCATAAACATACAAGTCAAATCAATCAAAATAATCAAACAATTAGTCAATCCAAAATTTCATGAATTTGGATCAGTTGTAATGCGAAATTTGTTCTATATATTTTATTTTAAATGTTCATTTATCTGTATAAAATATGCATAAAATTATTCTACATATTTAGTAAAAGTGCAGAAGAAATTAGTTTTATCACGGATCAACAAACTTTTGAATCGTACAAAAAATTAAAGTTATCTTTAAGAATTAATTATTAACACTATGAAAATCATGTATAGTGCTAGAAATGGAATATGTTAATAATAATGATTCTATATATACAAAATAACGATTCATAACTTCACAACATCTAGAGATTGCTAAAATCTTCCACAAGTAATTAACTGATGGTGTGAAATATAAAGTTATTGCATAGCACGACGATTTGTTTCTTGTACACAAATCCGCGTTTAAATAATATATCATCTCTGCAATATTCGCTCAAATAAACACACACAAACTAAAAAGAACATCCTATAAAATTGTAGTTTCAGAAATAGGAAACGCCATGGAAAAAATTTTTTTCTTCCATTTTGATATTCTACGAAACATTAATCTTGTATTTAAAAGGAATTCAATTCGTGAGTCGTAATAAAAAATCAGCTTAATGTTGAATATACCATTTTTAAGATAATTAAGGTTGAACTAGAGGCGAATACGTATTGAAAAGAGAAAACTTTAAGAAACGGGATTTAAATAAAAATTATTTCGGTTTGAGTACAATTTTATTTTCAATTCTCGAAATTCTAAATTGAATTTACGCTAGAAGCTACTGGCAACTACATACTCTACAATGGCTCTGCTTGAAGCAGGTTTTCAACAAGGAGAAAGCTGTTTGAAGTAAAAAGCCTGTATGCTTGCTTTTTCTACATTTGTCTCACAACGCAATGCATTTGCGTGAATAAATAATCAGGAAATATTTCGTACTCTGCCTTTTAATTAATCCAGATCATTTGATATTTATGCCTTCTATTTATGTGTATGAAAAGATTGCTATAACCTCGAAACACCTAAGATATTTCTTCAATAATTATATGGAAGAGTTCATTTGTGAATCGTTTAGTCCAATTTATAGAAGTTTTCTTTGTCAAAATGATAAGATTTCTTCACAATGTAGAAACTCCAATGAAAAATAAATGTATGAAACATATCCGAAAAATTTATAGACAAGGTCTAATCTAAATAATTATTAAAAGCTTTCTGAAACATATTTTCTTTTTTATTCTATGAAACAACCATGTATATGAATACTTTAGGATAGAAAAGATGAAAATTACACACCTTTGAGTGAAAGAAGATGTTGAGTTTTATAATGGGTAAAAAATATCTTTATTAATTCTTCTTTCCACTTTCTTGTTCTTTTCATCTTTGTTTGTTTCTGTACTAAGTAATATTACATTTTTTGCAGATAGTTTGCTAATATATAAGGTGTTGTTTGAATTATTGTTTAATAATTGCTTTCAATTAGAATATTTTTAAAAGTAAAAATTGGCTTTTATGTTTTAAAATATTTTTATTTTATCTTCCTTCTTAATCATTATTTTTAAATGAATTCCATACAGAAGCTGGTATATGAATGGTTTCCAAAATGAAATGCCTCCTTTTCTAAGTGTAAAATGTTATGTTTTATAATTAGCTGTTTTAAAAGTGCAGAATTTCATTTAATTGTTCATAGAGAATTCCCAGCTAACACCAATAACAGATTGTCATATTTTGAAAGTTAGGAACTGATTTTCTCAAAAAAAGGAACATGTACGTATAAGCTCTCAAGAAAATGCTACAGGTTTGAAAAATAAAGAGAAACACAGGGATGTATGAAACAATATCTATTTCTTTTTGCGGTATAATATATTCCCATTTTTTTCTCATCGCTTCAATTCGACTGTATTTTAAGGAAAGAAGGAATGCCAAAAATAATATCAAAAATAGTACTTTTTGGAAGACAACTTTATTGGAGTTTGTGAGAAAGCAAAACAACCTGGGTCAAAGAATATCGTAGGCCTTATTACGAAAGACTTCCTTTCAACATAATCCTATTTAAAAAACAGATTTTCAAATCTTTGAAGTCGCAAATAATCCATGACTTATACAGTGACAATTCGATGTTTTTGACTTCCATTTTAATGAAATTCCTTTTAATGCTTTGATATTTGGCATTTTGTATTTGTGAATAGGCTTAGTAAACTGTGTTCGGCTGCATCTTTAATGAGTTTATTCATGTCGTGGGTTTATATTGACTGGAACATTTTTTGTTGCTTTCGTCGCAGTAAAAATATTTTTACAGTTCCGTGAAAAGTTATTCTTCCAGTTTTCAAGATTTAAAATGATATTTTTGTGTCCTTTTGATTTTCTAGGATTCCTTGATTCTTCGTAGGTTTTAAATGAGATAAGCTAATAACAAAGAAGCATAAATTTTTGATATTTATTTTCCTGCTGTTTTCATAAAAGTTAAAACGCAGTTCTATGTCAGATTTAATGCAAATCGAGATTAATTTTCGAACGTTGCTTTTTTAATAAACCAATGATTCCTTTCTTGTGCATAAGGTATTCTATAATGTATAGCGAGTTGAATCAAGAAGGTTGATATTTCTCATTTCGATGTAAGAAATGGAAAGGAATTTAGCTTTTTTAATTCAATTTTAAAATATGTTTGAAAAGCTAAATATTGTTTAATGAAAGATGAAAGTTGTATCACCAAATTGTTATAGAATAAAATTTCAAGCAGGGACTTAATAAATGAAATTTTTATTGCTGTGAGCTCCTTATGTTGACTTATCATAAAGCCAATAGTGAAAATCTGCTGCAATTATTTTCATAGAAAGTACACTAAATTTACGTAAATTCGGAATTTTGTTGAAAAAATGTTGTTAATATTTACCCATTTATGTTTAAGTCCTCCAAACCCCATGAGCACAAGATATTTTACTATATATTCATGATGTTGCTACAATATTCTGAATGCTGCACAACATCGTAAAGATATCTTGCAGAGTATCTTGTGCTCATAGCGATATGTTAAATTCCTTTACTGCTCAAACTGTAGCATAGGAAAACGAATAAAAAATAATATTAAGAAAACAATAAAGTTGGAAAACCAGTTGAGATAATACTGTTACATAATTTACAAATTTATACAAGATTGGCATTTATTGTGATCACAAGTCTGTTTAACTTTGTGCACTGAAGTCACCAATTTTATCCACCATTCAATCCCAAAATAAAATTTCATTATATTTATTTCTCCGTCATTCTTATTTAGGAATACATTACAAGAATATGGTTGACGTGAATCTTCATCAAAGAACAAGTATCTGCATGGTTACATCTTTTATTTTACAGTTGATTATTCAGCCGGCATGTACTAGATAAATGGAAACAAACTATAACTAAACAGATTTAAATGTTATTTCAAAATTAAATCAAAATAATTACGTCTAAACTCGCACTTTCCATAAAATCTGTCATTATTAAACATCCGAAATAAAGGATCATATTTCTAAAAAAATATCTTTTATGAATTATGCATTTGATTACCAAAATAGACAAAAAAATGAAAAAAGTTAAATATTTATTTGAAAAGACAATGATCATTTTTCCATATAAAGCATTAATTAAAGACATATTTATGGATGAAACAAATGACAATAGTAATTGTTTAGAGATATACATGTGTATAGCTGTGTAAAAAATTGCTAAAAAATAAAATACTTAATTTCCCTTTTTAAAGAGTTACTTAGATATTGATCAAAAGAATGTCGAAATGCGAAATTTCAGATTTTGATCAACGGGCCTAATTTTAATGTTGAAAGTGTGAAAACTATATTATGCAAAGTTGAAAGGAAACTGCGACTTTAAAAAAGTCATCGTATGTATAATGTCAATTATGTTTAAAGTCGTCCGTTTAAAAATCATTATTTCATTAATCATTATCATTATTTCTTGAAAACTACTTTCCAAATCACCTGCAAAATAAGAAATCGAAAAATGTAAAGATTTATTTATGGCTCTAATATGAAATATTAGAACATGAAATTGTCATTAATCAGTCAACGATGATAACATTGAATAATGTCACACTTGTCCATCTCTCACATTTCTGATTTTATGATGAGATTATGATTATCCCAAACATCCATTAAGGAATCCATTAAATAATCTCTAAAACTTCTAAATTAGTCACAACCGAAGAAAGTCCAAATGGAAGAAGGTTGAGTGAAGAAAAATGGTGACCTTTAAAAATCAAAGCTCATTCTGACCACTCACTTTCCTTTAAAATACTTATGGTACTTAACTGCGTCATGAATATTAAGTGCTTTAAAACACTTACTAAAGCTCCCAGAGTCGCACGAAGTTCTCATTGCAAACCCATACATCATACAGGGGATTGAAATGTCTAGAACTGAAGAAAACTTCAATCTTTTGTTCCAGCAGAAAAGATATAAGGACTCATATATGCCAGAGCTGAAACCTTCAATTTGGTACCCATGGTTAAAGTAAGGGAAAAAAAGAAGAAAAGGAAAAGGAAAGAGGGAAAAAAGGGGAAAGTCAGTGGAGAGTCAATTTTCGCTGAATGGATGAAACTCATTAATTAGAGCCATTCGAAATGCATTTCTTTTAAGAGGAAAATGGAAAAGAGAGTGCGTTGAGAAGTAATCCAGAACGGCGAGTGTTTGAGTGAGTATTCCTTTCTCTCCCTAGACTTGAATTTCGAGGTATGCGAAATTACGTTTCAGTTCTTCATTTGTTTTTACCAAAGTAAGATACTGTATGAGAAGAAGAGATGAATACCCCACCCCCCTCTGTCGACAAGATTCTCTGCAGCATTATTACATGGTACTGTGATTGCATAAACTATGCAAAAAGTTCCTCTTTTGTTTCTGTATCTTTTGATTGTATTCTCTTGGTTAAGCAGTAAAATGCTTTGGCACATAAAATTTTTTCTTCTTTCCTTCAAATATATATATAATAAGTACGAGATATCGCTACATTCTGGTAATCAGATTTCATAATTACCGGTCCTTCTGTCATTTGAAACGATTTAAATCTATTTAGGTAAGTAAAATTTTAAATATTCTATGACACATTTTAGTTTTTATTATGATAAATATGATAAAACGCATGCCCACTAGCATCCTATCTGATTTCAAAACTCCTACAAATTACTCTCTCCACAATACAAAAAAGTAATCTGTATAAACAAAAAGAATAAGGAGTGTTGGGAATAAAAATTTATACTTATTGGAAACTAAATTCGGAATCATTAAAAAAAATGATTTTTGGAAACTCTCTTATTAGAGCAAGGAAAAGAGGATTTTTTATATCAATTATTTTCCACCTTTTAGTCTTTAATTTATAATTAATGATTATGAATATTATTGAATCTTGGAATCAACTTTTATTTCTTAAAAAGCACTATCAGGTGGCGCCTTAGTATGGAACCAAAATTTAATTAAATTAATCGATTAACTGGTAATTAAGATATAAAAATATTAAATTAGTGTAAGGTTATCGAGAACACACAAGTGTACAAAGTTTCAAAGCTCTAGCTCGCCAGGAAGCGATTGAAAATCGATTACAACATTACATATTTACAAATATGAAAAAATTTAAATAAAAGTGTATTAAAATAGGAATAATGCAAAATGCAGCAGCTGTCGTCAAATTCATTGTTTAAGTTCTTAGAAAATAAATTTATAACTTTCAAAACTGGGTGATTTAGTCTTTTTATTTAAACTTCCCGTTTTTGAAGCAACACGAGGTTTATTTTGGGGACAGATCTTGTCAGTTTGAACAGCGGTCAGATGACGAGGACGATACCATCAATGGCACCCCACTCCAAACTTCCGCACCACGCCAGAGGGAGGGCATTTGGGCCCCTACGTATGATTTTGGGGGCAACAGGTCCATATAAACGCGCACCTTCAGTGGATCGAGTTTTGAACATGGAGATCTCCGGCCCAGGGGCCAAGGCCTTACCACTAGGCCACCGCGGCTCTATCAAAATTGGGTGAAATCTCTCTAGCAGGAGTGTTCTCCCTTAGACTGTGTCATATATAAACACACGACTCTCGTAAGCGTGTAACTAACGACAAAAATTTATTAATATAAATGCTTCTCAAACCCACATCTTTTCTGAAATAGTGTTAAAAGCATTTGAAAGAAGCTTTTGAAATATTATATGTTCTCTGATTCCGAAACCCTCCGCGCTTTCGCTCATGCGCCAGACGGAGTTATTTCCACTCTAAATAGGGTGAAAGTGAAAAATGGAGGGGGAGATGTGTAGATTTTAGTTAGCTTGACTCAAGAAAGAACTCCGGAAATGCGCTCATCTTACTCATTGCCTGTCACCCCTTTCCTGAGTAAAATCGTCCAAAAGTGGTAATGCTACATTACAGCAATGTACACACACTGTCCTGTTCACAGGTAGTCGCGGGATATTGAAATGATCAGTTAAATAATTGTTATTGAAATATTTTCTTATTTAGTATTAATTTTGGAAAATTTAAAAATTTATTTTCATCTTCATAGTCTGACAAGAAAAAGTCTTCTGTTCACAATAAATGAAACACTTATTCATGCATAGAAATACCTCTTTCATCCAATAAACTATTGAAGTTTGAGCAGGTAAATTGTAATCTATATATATGTGTTATAAAATATTAAATGTGAAGTCGTTAAAATGTATCAGCCATGCTTTTTCTTTGTAACTTTTTGATCCACTTTATCAATATTTCTCTCACCAACAGAGAACAAATAAGCTGTCTGTTGAGTAAAAAATCAGAATTTTGTAAATGTAATATTAACAAACAAATAGAGAAAAAATCTTTTAAAATCTTAAAAAATATTAAATATGCAAAAATAAATTCCTTTTATGTGCACATAAGAGCCTTATTACATTATATGAATAATATAAATATATTATATAATAATGCTTTATAATAGATCTGAATAAATTTGAAATTCTCTATTGTTTACATTTATATTTTTCTAACCCCCCCAAGTCCTATTATGCTACCTCATCGTGGCGGGGGTGGTGACTCTGTGTGGAATGGGCGATGTACTGCTGGAGTTTTTTCAACTGGCAGGGTCACCCAAGGCGTGAAGGTCATTCCATTATACCCAGCTAAAGCATAAAGGCAATGGTCAAAGTCAGACTTCTTCCCTCTGTCTATTACCGTCCGAGGTCTATTGCCAACAGAAGCTGCACTCTCCTCCTTTACCATGAATCGTTCGCCTATAGTTTTCTGTGGGCGAGCGGACTCTTGGACTTGGTCTAGCTGAGGACTAGAACAAGTGGAATAAGGAACAACATATTTTTCTAACGCATTCAAGTTTTTAGGCTGGTTTTATAAAACGGTAACAATAATTACTTTGCTTTTAGGACTTGAAGTTTTAAGCGAATTACATATTTATTAATTGTTTTATATTTTTCGAAATCACTACATCAAAAATATGCGTTTTGTAGCTTCGTATAAATTTGGCATTTAGGTTGTTTCATCCTCTGGATTTGCTATAGAAAATGCCATGAAAGCAGTTCATGGAAATGCATTGCCTGATTAGTGAAATTGCGACACTCTTTGCTGTTGCCAAACCATTTTTTAATTACCTTTAATGGCTAGCCTTCATATAGCTCTTAATGTTAATGCTAGCACTATACTATAAACTATCCTAAAATATAATAAGAAATTATTGATTATTTATCCATCGGAGGTCTTATTGCTATTTGAAGGCTCAAATCAAAATTTAAAATTAATAATTCCATTGTATCACATGGGAAAACAGTTTAATTTATACATGCTGTAAATCGTTTAAATTTTCATTTGAATATCATTTAGGTGAAAAATAAATTAATAAACAATTTCGTTCGTTTATTTTTCTTGATAAACAAGAAGAAAGGAATATACAGATATTGAAAACAGAAAGGAATATATCATGTCTAGAAACTCAAGAATTAAGAGTACTCCACATTCAACAACATACTATTACTCTATTAAAGAAGTAAACAACCAACTTTGGCATAAACTACTAAACCTTTATACAAAAGAATATAAAAGCTAAGTATGGTATATTGCAAAAAGGAAACTGTGATCCTGTCTGGTTTAGTCGTTTCATCTTATGACACAAATATTCGTCTCTCTTGACAGTGCAAACAATACTTTTGTCTGCGCAAAAATCAAACTACCTGCTTTTGAGCATTCAGAAATATAATCTATGACTTCAAACTATTTCCTCTCTAACAAATACTGATGATGTTCTAACTTAGGATCATTCAAAACCACAATGGCTAATAGCTCTGATATTTATTTCATCAGGCAAAACAAACAAATTTCATCAGGGTAAATATCTATAAGTGTCATTAAAAATGGAACAATAATAATAATTTAATATGAACTAGAGTAAATTTTAATTTTGTATTTACTAAGTGCTTTAAGATTAAATACTTTAAAATTTATTGCAGAGGTAATTACATATTTCTTTTAATCTGCTTCTGTTTGGAATATAATAATAATATAGCAAACTGCTCCGTTTTATTTAATTTTCTATTATATAGAGAAAATATTTGTAAGTTATTGAGTAAGTTTTCATGGACAAGTTAATTAGTTAAGTAATTTAAATCTCCATTTCGAAATATTACATTAGTAAGATTTCCATTTTTATTATGGATAGATTTGTTTAAAATAACTACAAAACTGTTTTCTTGCAAATTTGGAAATATTTATTTCTATTCTTATAAACCGAATTCAGGAGATTTGATAAATTTCAAATTCTTGCATAAATTCCACGAAGCTCTTCAATGGATATAAGCAAAATAATTTAATCAGCTAAATTTATAGCTAGAATATTTAGTGTCCAAAATATTTATACATATTTTGAATTACTGTTATAAGAGGTGCTTACTTAAATACGGGCTATCCCCCCCTTAACTTCAGAACGACGGCAACTATAGTCATGAAAGGTATAGTAAAACGTTTATGCTCTATGCGATGAGCAAACTTACAGCTCCACCTAGTGGCAAACTTCGGAGTTAGCGCTGCTATCTCGAAAACGGTACAAAATAAAGAAATATCAATTACAAAGATGTAGAACGTTATCGATTTAGTACAAAAAGGCACCTTTTGCATATTAAAACTAAGAGCAGAACGCTTAAAATGCACATTTGATTGTTCGCGATTTCCGAAACTGTGACGTCACAAAACGGGTTAAAAAGAGAAAAAACAATTATTCATCACAAGATACATTTATTTTCGATGTTCAAAATGCTCTCAGTCATCTACAAAACAGATTTGAGCCCTTTCTTAAACTTCAATTTGCACATTTTTTAGCATATAATTGGTGCGCTAGCACAATCAACAGTAATACGTCATTGCGTGGCCTTTATTTAAGTGGGCACCTTGTATGAAGAGCTGATAACACACATCAAAGTTTCGTGACTTGAATTTAAGCCATATATAGCATCAGAATGTTATCATTTGAATTTAATTTATTCAAATGTAAATTCTTGTAAACATCAGATGTATTCGAAACGTTGACCGTTAGTATCCAGGTATTTGCTGACAACGCAGGTTTAGTTGCAAACCTCACTAAGTATATCAGTTGGTATTTGGGAGCAAATAAGTTTAGAACAGCATTTCAAAAGCTGTTCTTAACTCATCGACTGTAGGTGATCTAGAGCTGCTAACATTCTGCTTCAGGTTTCTCCACAAAAAGAAATGCAATTGAAGGGAGATTCGGTGAAAGTGAAGGGAACTGAGCGCCATTTTCTTGTCTTATCCTTATTTCTCACAAGAATTCCATCAAGATAAACCCCTACTTAAATCTTTATCCCGAAGTGACTTTTTTCTTCTAGCTCCTTCAAAACCGGGATTTTTTTGGAGGAAGCGACATGAATTGGACTGTCCCAAACTGGGTGGTCATTTAACTCACCACACCACCCCCTACAATAATCTTCCCTTAAGGCGCATGGAAATGGGCTGTGGTTGGCACGGATAATTGGACCCCCTACCGCGCTTATCTCCAAAGCGATCTCAGAACCTCCCCTCCCCTCAAAAGACGCCAACCGCCTCAGACCAGCCTTCATCGCTGTTAAGGGGAAATTTTTAGACCGCCTGGGACCGTCTCTCTCGATGTGAGAGGGTTAATTTGTAGAAGCCTCGATGCTAAGGTATCGAATTCGCTACCAAAGAGTTCAACTTCGAAACCAGATTCCATGTATACAGGCTTAGAACACATTATTTCTGATTCTAGGGTCAACTTTGTTTCGTTGATATGGCGCAGAAGTTTTATGAGGCCAGGATGCCAACTCATGTGTTGTCCTTGTCATTTGACCACGGTTATAAATTAAAATCTGCCTTAAATAGCTCTTCTGTTACTTCAAAACGGGACTTTCATATAATTAAATTAAATTACACATAATTTGTAAAATAAATGAATTAATAATTCGTTAATTCCGAAGATTATTAAAACAATAATGATCGTCAGTTATGAATCTTCACTGTACTTTAATAATTGCTTATGTAATAGTTATTAAAAGTGTGCGAACATTTTTGGGACACACTGCAGCTTGGGAAAATTTCAAATAATAACGCAGCGATTCGTGAAATTCTTAAAAATAACATGGAATTGCTGATTTCTAAATACTTATATTAGTTTCATGAAGGTATTTTTGAATATATCAGCAAAATACTTGAAGATCAAAGGTTTTATTTTGCAATGAAAAATATTAGTAAATTAGTTACCTGTTTTCAAAATAACATATGAACTTAACGAGGAGAAAAGTATCTCAAATTTACAAAGATATCTTTTGTGTTACTATTTTTACTTTAATTATTAAATTAATTTTTTAATTAATGAGGTAAAACGCAGAGATGAAATAATTTTATTACAAAAATAATCTTTCATGTCTTTAACTGTCGATTAATAACGATTAATTAAACGTGAATATAACAAACACAATTATTTCTTATTATTAACAGGTCTTGAATCACAATTTGAAAATTTGCATAAAAATTGGACATTATCGTCAAAGGACAGTTCAAGGTCAATTAGATCTCATGTTTTTGTTTTGATAAGTTACACATCGATTAAGACTCATTAATATGGATATTAAAACTTGTTTTCTGAGATTGCATTAAAATTTTTTCGTCATATATGTATTATCATGTAAATGGATACGAGCATATATATATGTTGACGTAATCTCATTTATTTTTCCTTATTTTTGGATTTTCTATTAATTATTCATTTTTTAGCTCCAATTATTTTTAAAAAGAATTTTTATCACTTTCTAAGCTTCGAAAAGCACGTAACAGCTGTTTATAATGTTTTTAGGGATTCATAAACCCTATTTTAACTTTGCATTGATACCGGGCTTTGTCCAGTGATGCTGAAAACTATAAATATACTTACTCATTTAGGGGATAAGAGACCGATTCAATTACGCAACATTTGCACTGTATTTTTATTTTATTTTTGCTAAATTCATTAGAAATTCTACTTTCAAAACTCCAGACAAATATTTGCCATCGAAAGTAAACAGGCCAAAATATGTCTTACAAATTTCTTCTTTTTTCTCTATTGTTCATTCTTGTTTAGTTGAGAAATAATACTGAATTAATAATTAAAATATGAAAAAAATTGCTTCGAAATGTTTGCTTATTTCTTTTGATAAACGACGCAAAATAAATTCAAAAGTTATTTTAAATTGAAAAAGCCTACCTAGAAAGAAATTCCGCTTTCTTTCATACACAGTAAATATAGCAAATAAATTACATATCGGAGCATCATGTTTTCGCTTTATTTATGTCGAACAATGATTGGAATCTGTGCATGAATGTACCTGTTTAGTTCCTGTTCCAGAAATTTAAAAGTTAACGATCTCGAATACATCCTGAGGGCCTCATACCGTTTAACAAGAACGGACTTCCCTTCAACGAAAAATCGACCTGCGAGAAATCGACCTGTTTTAGTTTCTGCCTCCCATGTCTTCAAAAATTCGGTCAATTACCACTTTCTGCGAACTTTCTCTATTTCTTAAAACTCCTCTAACTATTGGAGAACGTCAGTCATTTGGATTCTTCTTATTAGTGGCCGAAAAAATCTCATCAACGAACATCTGTTGTTTCTGAGTTGTCGTGTGTTCCTCAGCAAATATTTAACGTTATCGAAAGTATTTATTTTTGTATTCGGTTCTTTCAGGAGATATTGTTTGGGAATAACTTTTCTCAGATGGGAGAAATGATTTAATTGGGTAGGTCTTAAAAATCAGGACATCAATCTTATCTTCTGGAATTCATTGCAATAAACGTTTCTTTTTGGAATTGATTAAGCTGAAACTTATCAATATCCATGTGATATAAAAATAGCGGAGAGATTTTTCATTGGAAATTGATTATTATAATGTCTGACAATAATTTTCCGACGAAAATTGATTATCATAATATTTGTTAATGCAATAAGGTAAAGGAATATCGGAAGCATTTAGTTCAGTATTTGCTGAAAACCGAAATTCATTAGTAAAATTTCTTTGTTAGTGCAAATGATTGAAATGCTTTTGTGCTTATACTCGTAAATAATAAAAATCTTAGCTATATATTAGATAAGTCTTCCAGTATGATTGAAAATCTTATTTTTCAGATAAGATAAGGGAATGTTAACTTATAACATATTTTGTACAAAGAAAAGTTATGAGTTAAATTAATGTAGATATGCAACAATTTTATTTTAATGAAGGCGATAATTAGTGAGAATATTGAACTTTCTTTTAAGGATTGTGTGAAAAAATTGAAATGTATAGACATATTAAAAATGTAGAGGAAATTAATTGAAAGTAAGTATTTAAAGTTAATTAATACTAATAAATTAACTATAAAAGGATATATCAAACAATCCTAAGCAAAAAAAGGTAGGAAATTAAGATGTATATCTTATCGCCAAAGCTCGAAAGAGGTAAGTATGAGCATCACCTATTTCAATCTGCAGATTACCTGATATATTCATTAAAGCGTCTAATCGTCCACAAAATAAGAGTTAGAGTAAGATAGAGAGATATTTATTAAACTTCAATCTTCAAATAGTAATCTTCGAACTTCAATTTGCATTATGTATTTTATTTATAAGTATGCCTGGGTATCCATCATGTTCAATTTTTATTAAATTCTATAAAATTATTCGAAAAATTAATTTTAAAAATATCCATTTGTGGAACCCCCCTCATCGTTTTGTTTCTCTTAGAGGGAAGCAAAAATGCTGCTCAGTGCAATGCTTTAATTTTTCTAAATCTTAATGATATTTAATTGGATTTTTTACATAAGTTGCCATACATATCTGGCTTTGAAGTTATGAAAGAAAAATTGCGCTCTGTCTCGCGCATGCGCAGTAAAAAATTATTTACTAAAAATGCTTATATTTCCTGTTATATTCAAAATATTTTTTCCAACTTATCACACAATGGTTCTCTAATATATATCCATTTTTCTGTAAGTTTCGTATAATATAACAGAAAACTCTGCATGTTATAAGCAAAAAACAGGAGGGAAATTTGGGATTTTTTAAGAAAACCTTTACATCTTCTCGAATATTTGTGCTGCGTTTACAAAAATGCGTGGGAATATTATGCATATGAAACATAACCATTGATGAAACTTTCATCTCGTTATAAGTTTTATTTGAAACGGGATGAGTCGAAATTTTTTTTGTCTTTTTCCATTTATGGTGACCCCATACTCCCCCTCAGGACCGAATCTTCACTATAAAATGTGAGTTAGAGTCTATTCTTTACATGGTCGAAGAACAATGACCATCGGTTTAACCTTTCAGGAAAAATTCTAAAAAATGTAAAAATCCGAAAGTGTCCAGATACTTTTGATCAGATAGTGTATAATAGACATTAAATTTATTTGAAAATAAATTTATTCTATTGAATAAATACAGAAAAATGAGAAACGGATAAAGAAATTTTTTTCAATGAGATCTTTTAAAAATGATTTCTCTCTAGTGTTTTAGTGTGCTTGATTTAAGAAATCTATTTTCAAACTTTCATTTTGCCTCAAATTTTCCTGTTTTGAATAAGAAGTAACTAGAGTGAACCAATATATATGATTTCTTTTCAATTACTAAAGTGAATGAAATAAATCAATATAAAAATATACATTGACTTATAATGTTTTAGTAGAAAAGGGCAATATATGTTTGAATGGATAAATGCAATATATATTTTATTCACATTAAATCAAAATACCATTTATCCGTTTTTCGAATATACCGAAATAGGGAAGAAATATATTTCCACAAAGTTTAACTTTTCTCATTCCTTTATAAACTTTTAAAATTGCTTCCCCAAATTTGATTTGGAGACGAAATTAATCAGATTTCCAGGCAAAAGTAATAATAATCATTCAAAATGAAATACACCTCTTCCAAAGACGACTTACTTATTCCATTATCTTGTAATGATACAAACGGAGTAAGGAAACTGGATTTAACTGAAAAGTAAAAGATTTAGAGAGAGACAAGACAACGCTGAAACCATACGCCACTGGTAAGAGCTAGAATATTTCTTAAGAATTTCATTTTCTCCTAGCAGATTTACAATAAAAATTGTTCGCGTGCTGAGAAGTATTACGAGTAGGAACCTGGCCTCATAAATATGCAAATAAGGTAAAATATAATTGCGTTGCGGACTCATGAGTCTGTGATAGGAGAGACACACCCCCTTTTCTCACACCTTCCACCTTCTGCAGTGGAAAGTGCCATAAATATTCATACTCTTCAAGAGAACTGTATTCTTTAGCTGGTTATAGGTTAAATGGAGAAAGAAGATTTATATACGTTAGCCTGGTCTTCACTATCGAGTCCCACCCGCCGAGACTAATAATTTTCAGAAAAAAATTCCTTTTGCCCATTTGTAGAGAAGAATTTCTCGGTCACTAATTAGACAGTAGAAAATTTATGGAAGAGAATCTGTTGCTTTAAGTACGTAGGTGTCAGCCTTCAATTAGCGGTAATCATTTTAAAGCCTTAATCGTCTTAGAGCCTTGAGGCATATGGAACTTAAAAGTGGGAACTAATAGAGGCTAGGACCACCTGGTGTTACACATTGCATTAATTGTTTAATTATTTATTTTAAGGTGGTGAACAGTGAAATCGAGAACTGGAATCTCTTTTCAAAAAATACTCTTCAGTTTTGCTGGATTTAAATAAAATAAAGAATTAATCAACATTTAGGAGAATTGTTTTCACGTTTCTGTTCTTATTTTGTTCAATTCATTTGTTAAATGACAATTCTACGGTGAAAAATATTTCTTTCGAAAGAATAGCCTTTTCTACAAATCTGTTAAATATCATACAGAAAACGGAAGCCTTTAATACGGATTAAAATAAGAGAAATATTTCTTTTCCGGTTTTAAAAAATCCTTTAAAGTTTCAGTACATATAATGAGAAGTGTATAAATTATAGTAAAGCAGCTATAATTTATACATTTATTACACTGATCCACAGCCAAAATGCTTCCAAAAGTAGCCGATTATTACTAATTCGAGGGTGCTGAAATAGAGTCAGATAATATAAATTGTAATTTGGCTCTAATTTACAAAATTTAAAAAATAAATATTCTCTATTTTTACGTCTAATCCACAGTTTTTATATATTGCAGTTTATTATTTATTTATTTTTAATAAATATGAAACGTAATTTACTTTTCCTTCTGCACCTATTCGTAAGTCATTATGGTCATAGTCAAGGAATACTCCTACCAGCTTCTTATAGTTCAGAGAACATCAGCCAGATTTCAATACCAATCTGAAATTTCAATACCAATCATAGATTTCGATACCAATCTGAGATTTCATCCCTCTGCACTAGCCGCGTCAGGTTGTCTTTGAAAAATCCCACATTATAGACATGTGAAATCTTTATTTGTATTATTTTTTCCACTTCATCAGTAAGCTAATATATTTAGCATAAGATGCCTCTAAAGTGTTTGAATAATGTACGCAATATTTGTTACATTTGTATAGAATTCACAGTTGCTTCACAAAATCGAAATGTCAATCCATTTGTAGGAACCGTCTGCAAACTATGCTTTTATTTCACGCTTGCCCATCAGATGAAGCATGGGATTTCACACATATGTTATAACCATTGTATAAATTGGTGAAAGGAAAGAAGTGCTCCATGAAATTTCATTTTTTAAATTTTGCATTTTCTCATTGAACTTTCCCCTGACTACTGTTGTAATGACTACGGCGAATCCCTCCTTCAGAACATCTGTAGTATGGAGAGATTCTACCAAATAGAAATGGAGCTTTAGTGTTGGCAGACTGATGCTGGAATGCCGCGAGTGAAACACTGCAAATTCTTAAAATGAGGGCAGTAAAGAAACGTCATGCATGCTGCTAACTTCCAGATTATTTTGTGCGATTATATTTTTAACAAGCACAGTGGGTTTTTCATAGAACAGAGTTTTTCCGCAATTGAAAGAATATCCTGGCTGTTAATGTGCTGCAACCAGGCTGAATTACATCATATGTATGCTCGTATTTTATTTATATGATAGTTAATATATCTAGTAAGCCTGAGTTCATCCAGGATTTTCAATGTCAGTTTTCGAGCTTCGCACATCAAAATCATTAGGAATTGATATACTTCCTTTATGAAGCAAACAAAGGGTTGTAATTTGTTGACCAGCATTATTTATCATGCAAAAGGGTAAGAAGTAAATTAAATTAATTAATTAATTTTTAAATTATTTTTTAGTAATTAAAAAAATTAAATATATGTAGTGGATAATAATCACTCACCAAGTAGGCTGTCAGTAGATAGTGAATATAAAAAAGGCCACTGGTGTCTGCTTATCAACAGATCTGCTATCAATAGTTAAAAGAACGCCCAAGGATTGATGAGGAATAAACAATAACTTTTAAGGCAATGTATGTTATGGTATGGTTGTAAGGCCTTCACCGGAGACATATAATTGAGTTTTAGAGAGCAGTTTGAGGAAATCTAATCTTCGAAAGCAATGGGTATAGTGAATCTCCATCGAGCAGAAGCGTAGAGAAGGTACCTAGCGCCATGGCATCATATGATTTTTTTTCGCCCCACTCTCCACCATTGGTTTAGCAAGGGTTAATGGCGCCCGGGGAAGGGCATTATTATTAAAGTGAAATTTCTTAAACTTTCACTTTTAAAAGTTATATAAACGCACTACAGCTTCGGACCTATGGCGCCCCCAAGACTGGCACCCGGGGAATCTATATCCCCCTTGCCCTCGGTCGCTACGCCGCTGCCGTAGATGTGGACAAGAATTCGTTCTTGATAGTGTAAATGGCAGAAAGCAGGAGACCAGTCTTCAAAGTAGTGGGGAAAGCACTTCATTTGGCTGGCTCCTTGTATATTCTTAGAGTTGAAGATACAGCTGAAGTGTCAAAGAAGGTATTTGATGGCATTCGATAGTGAATCTTTCCAGTTTAAGTATAGTCAAGAATTAAAGATTTGCGTTGTCCAGTTCCTCTGCTTTGATTGAAAATAATTTATAATATAATAGCTTTATTATGATATTATATATTATATAAGTAATTTGCAATAAATTTAAACTGTCCCATAAATAAGAATTACTAGAATAAAAAAATAAGCATTGAATTGTATATTCTAATTCTGTTGTAAAAGGAACCAAAAATTTCATTCTGCATCCAATAACTGTATTATCAACTGTTCTTACGTTAACTGACGGAAGGAAAAGCATACATACAAGTAGGTTTGTCCTAAGTATTAAATTCTATTTTCTGAAACGAATAATATTCTATAAAGATACTTCTGTGAGATACTGAATAATTTCTCAGTGAAATATGAGACAAAAAAATTAGAGGACGATTATATCTCACATTAAATAATAAGTGCCAATCTACAATGAAATATAAACAAAAATTAAAATAAAGATGAGTTAATATAACATTAAAAGTATTCTTACAAATATTATCTCCCTATTTCTTTCCAAATTTCGCTTGGAGCGTATTTTAAATGCTGATATTGAATTTTAAATGTACTCTGCTTAAAATATATTCTTCTTTCACAAATATTCTTAATATAAATTTAAAATAATAAATACTCTTACAATATTGTAAGAAGAAAAAATAGCATTAAAATTTTCTTGATATTTTGACACATATAAAAAGAAATGTACAGATATAGTTATTTATAAGTAATAAAGTAGCAATTATTATTTATGAATAAAAAATGATGGAAATAATAAAATAATAACTGATTTTTAAGAAATCAACAAATGAATTAACTTCATTCCTCATTAAGCAAATTAGTAGTTATTACGATTAAATTACTGGAGTACTTTCCTTCCATCCTCCGAGAAAACTAAAAATCAGAAAATACTTTCATTAAATATAGTGAAATAATATGCATTTTTAAAAATGAAATTCAGTTTTGGACTTTTTTTTGGAAAACCATATTTCTGGAATCAGTATTGAGTTCCAGACGAAACATTTAAAAATTTCCACTGCATTAAATATTTTTTATTTTTGTAATTATGCAGATTACTTTTTTATATCAGTTGATTAAGGATTAATTAGTAACAATATTTTAGAAGGCTAATTCTAAGAATTCTATTCTAAGGAAGAATTCTATTCGAAATCGAAATATATTGCTACTTTGCAATTAAATTGGTTTTATTGTTGGCGATACAAGCTGGACAAAGTTTGAGAAGTAAGCTACTTATTACAATATTAAATTAAGAAAGCCTATTAATCGAGGAAGTTAGATGATTTAAGTATTGTTTTCGGTCAAAATTAAATCCTAATAATTTTATGTAAATATGTTTATTCCTCGTATAAAAGAAAGATTAATACATTTTTGAATGCTAAAAATGATTCAGAGCTGAAAACAACATCACATTTTAAAATTTTTTCATGAAATTATAATAACAAAAGTGCAAATAATTCTGATTATTATCAAAATTTTTATTCTTTACTTTTCTATACATACATATTCTTTATTTTTACGCGTTGTTTTTAAATAAACGGAGAATTTTTGTTCAAAAATTTTCGTCTATGTGAATTTTTTAAATATATTAACTCGTAGTTTTCACTCATCTTTTTATACAAAACCGGAATCGAATTTTTTTTCGTGATATTTACAGAAACTTCTAAGAATGAATTAAAATTTCATTGTTAAGAGAATATAATCTGAGAAATATCAAAAATTACTTTTATTCATTATCAATATTTTTAAACCTATGATAGTTAGAAAAAAATCAATTAATCATTAGAAAAAGCTCAGTGTTTCCTACTATGAATAGTACAAAATCAAAAGTCGGTTCTGGTTTTCAAATTATGCATAAGCGCATCTATTTAACAATTTCACTGAGTTTTAGAGTATCTCGTCTTGAGATATTAAAATAAGACGAATTAGCATTTATATGAGGTACTTCCTCAAGAATCTTGACTTCGAAGGAATCTTTTCATTTTTCAAGACTTCATTTCCATTTAGTTTGCACTTGGAATGCTTTTCACAGGAAGCAGAAATATTTAATAAAGCAAGTGTAAAAAATTGTACCAGATCCACTTCTATTTCAAACTTTTGTTCTAAAACTAAGGAAAGAAGAATATAGGAAGTATTGCAGTAAATATGTTGATAAATTATTTGAGTATTATTCATTAAAATATTGAAATTATTTATTTTTATGAATGCCTTCTACACATTTGTTATGAATACGTTGATTTCGAAGGAATCCTTTCATTTATCAAGACTTCCTTTCCATTTTGTTTGCACTTAGAATACTTTTCACCGGAAGCAGAAATATTTAATAAAGCAAGTGTAGAAAATAGTATCAGCTCTACTTCTGTTTAAAGAAAAGGACGGATTCAGCTATGTAATATTGGATAAAACGTAAGTTTATGGCTATGATTCAAGAATATCTAGCATTCTAGGAGATCCAGAAGAATTTTAAACTCAACTTTCTCTACCATAGCAAATGCGACGACAGCACAGTACATGCATTTTTCAAAGCTCTACTATACAGCTGAGATGGAAGCTACAACCTTGTAACTTTCGGCACATGAGTGGGAGGTTTCAAGGCCAATATCAGCCTAGCACCTTTAATTTGTGTGTTTTAGCTTTGAGGTTGAGACCACTTGTCTCTAGACGTTTTGATCACACATAGTACATCACCTTAATTCTAGAAGAAAATAAACGGACAATGCACTCACAGGGGCATGGGAAACTAATTTAACTGTAGTAGAGATGAGAAATAGAGTTCATTTATTTATGGGCATAACAACATTGCTTCAAGAGTAAATGATCTGTAAGCACTAGTAGTAGAAACCACAGACGAAAAGTAAATAAAAACAGATAAGTACCACATATTACGAATTTAAAAGACAGATCGGGAATTTCATATGAATGGTCTCCTAAAAGTTTTATAATATTTATATTTTAATTTCGGAATAAGCATAATCATTCAGATACGATTCTGGTTAACTTAATAAAAGTTATTTTGGTGAGGAAGGTGCCGACTCAGATGTTGTCCTCGACAGCTAAACACTATTCCAAATCGCAATCTACGTCCCAAAATAGCCCTCTTTTAGCTTCAAAACGGCACTTTCCTCTAGCGAAACTAAAGCAAAACTAATCGACGTTCCTCTAGAAGGTAGTATGCTAAGATTCTGTGTGCTGAAGTTTGTGATTGTACCGATATTTTTTATGCGAATAAAGGATTTATTCATTTATAAGGGTTGGAAATTTAATAGTGAAAATATATTTGTATGCACGATATAAAACAGAATCGGCGTTTTTAGCTTATAAAACCCTATTAGCACAAAATGCTCTACAATATTCATGCGATATATTTACGATGTTGTGCGGCATTCAGAATATCGTAGCAACAGTGTGGAGATAATGTAAAATATCTTGTGCTAATAAGAAACACATTAATTCTAATACTAGTCCACTTCCTAATACCCGGGTTCATCCATTCAAATCGAAATGCAGGTGCTAGGATGCGTATAGTAAGCCGTACGTTAGTCGGCGGTCTAGAGCTGTGTAGTAATAATGTATCATACCAATGTGCTGCACATTCTGAAGGAACGCCTTGGTATGGTAAAACTTGGATCCCGATGGATGCCACACAACTTAACCGAAAGGCAGACATGTTTTTATTCCAAAGATGAAAGAATCACTTAGCGTCATTTGCTTCCGAAGAGTACCAGATATTCCTAAAGCGATAAACCTCTCCATCCAAACCTTCAACGTAATTCATACAGTTTCAAGTATTCTACGGCTTCCACATCGCAAAAAGTCGTACGCAAAGCCAATGACAACATCAGAGAACTATAAGCTCTCAAAACAAGTATTTACTTTGTATCAGCTGTAATTATGTGGATGCAACCAATGAATTTTCATTCATCGTAGTTAAAATCTAATTTATATAGAAAGGCAGGAGAAAATTAGCAGATAATATTAAAATACAAATATCAACATGATGAAAGTTATTTTTGTAAACGTGCATAATTTCCAACTGTCATACAAAGATTAATAGGGAAATAGTTATAATTATATAAGATGATATTAAACAATATTACAATCTTCTCAAGTTAAATGCTAGCCTGATATGAAAATTCAGAGAAGACCGGGAACAGGCATTGCGTGTCATTCCATCAACAGAGATAACGATGAAAGGATATCATTTTTTTGCAGATTTAATTTAAGTAAAAATTGTGCGAAATTTCAATACTTAGTAATTAATCTCAATAAAAAACTTTGTACTAAAAGTTCTCTAAACCTAAGAAAACATCACGAGTAATCATTTGTATTTAAAGAGTATATCACGCGATAAGAATGAATTAATTTGCTGTTAAAGACATTTATCCATGTTTTTTCATTCAGTTTTACAGAAAAGTTGCAGAATTTTAGTTCAAAAAAATGTTAGGGATATTCTTGTTTATATGTTTGTAAGAATTTAATTGCAAAGTAATAAATTGAATGCAGCATTTCGTGCAGAATAACAATTTAAAGCTAACCAGGAAGCAAATTTGATTATTTAAATATTTTTTGGAGCATTTGAAATATACATCTGTTTGAAAATTAAAAAAAAGTAGAGTAATTAAGAATTTTTAGAAGGAAGATATGTTATATTGTGAGATAATTGTTTTAAAGAAAAACTATGACAACGAAAGTTGCGTTTTTGAACTTTAAGTTTTGTGAAAAATTATTAATTAGCTTATTTTGCGAATGCAATAGGCGGATAATATTTTAGTTGTCTGAAATATTCAGATCACGCAAGTGCTCTCAGGATTATTTATGGAAAAAAACATAATTTTTGAATTATTTCCCTTTTTTGTTCAAGATTGCAACATTCTGGCAAGAACAGCAAGGAAGAAATTTATAAACGCCTGCACTCAAACTGTTTTTTTTAGTTTAATGTAACTGCTCAACTCCACTTGGTGGTTATTCTTGTTATATTTGTGACTATTTAATGAGTTGGTTTTAGGAATTTGATGTAGATGGTTGTCCTTCGAAGTCTTCAGGGTTAATGTGAAGTCTACGGTGCCCACCTACTTCGCTCCTCTTAGGATCGCCAACTCTTTGCCGCCAAGAACGGAGATGAGAGAACATTTGTTTTGGTTGTGCAATGATGTTTTTAACGAGTAACATGCGCGCATGCGATGAAATTGATCTTCTCATCGGTGTTTTAAGCATCACGCTGTTTCGCGTTTCGTTTCGATTGGACTGTTTTTTGCATCTCTTCGATATGATTGGTCAATTCATCGAATTTGAATAAAACCTCGTTTGGAATTCTTAGGTTTGAATTTCGGTTCAGTACTGTGTATGTTATTCTGTGTGTTTCGCTTCTCAATGAATGAGCGAAGCTACGAGTATTTCGCTATGCTGACAGCGAAGCCGCTGATGCTTCTTTAAGTTAAAAAAATTTTCCCGGCACACGCTTGAAATGCCGCAGGCGTTGCGTGCGGAAATTCTCGTTTTCGGAATTTTTTAAAAAAAAACATAGGCTCCTAATATTCAATGAAAAAGCGTAGCTAGTAGTTTCCTGCTATTCTGAAAGCGAAGCCGCTGATGTTTTTTAAAGTTAAAAAATTTTCCCGGCACACACTTGAAATGACGCAGGCATTGCGTGCTCAATCTCTCCTTTTCAGGTGACGCATGCGCAAGAGAGCAATAAAATCCGTACTGCGCATCCAGAACAGTATTTGATGACGGCAAATGAAATTGCGCCAAGAAAAATTGGCGAGAAGCGGCCGGCACCGTAGATTCCAAGTTTACCGTCTACAGTTCAGAAGCCTTAAATTAAATAAAATTCTTCAATGAAAAGAACTGCAGTTAATTCAGTTGGAATTCAAAAACATTGCTTAGAACTACATCCGAATTTAAACATGACCTAACAATATTTGCTAACAGTCTCATGCAGAGTTTTCATTTAATGAATGAAAGAGGTCTGTAGTACTTAATGTAGTCTGAAACATAGAAAATTGTGATCTGAATATAGAATTTATTTTCTATATTTATACATATCGAATATAAATTGTTCACATATTTATTTTGAAGTGAACTTTGGATGGTCGAATTTGTTCCACACGGGATAGGATGTCAGTAAATATTTTCTTAATCGTATGGATACTTCTTTAAATATGAGTGCCCATTTATATTATGTACTTAACAAAACAACCAAAATTTCTTTTGATTTGCTTTTGATTTAATATATTACATTTCAGATAAATAAAATTAAATACATTAAAACTATTACTATAAAGAAAATTTCCTTTTTAAACCCTAATGCAATTTAAAATATGAATCAAACATTATAAAATTCTTTTCTCTTTTTCACAATATTTGAGACGACAAAGAATTTTTATGAAATGATGAATATATACGAAAGAAGAATGATAACCAGTGAATTCTGAATTTTGAATTCTAAAGTATTTTCTTATATGAATTATTTCAAATTTCAATATCCGTTATTGTTGTTTAAGCCATATGGAAACATCTAGTTTCATCAATGCACCCCAATTTGCCAATTTTCCCTATTTTTATTATATGTACTCAAATATTATCTTCTCATCTTTGCACTTTGTAAATTTATATTCATTTCATGGACAAAGAGTCATTACTATTAAAAGCAATCTTTTACAAGTTATTCTTGTCTGCTAGACATATCAGAAGTTGCTTATAAAATCTAAAATTTAGTAGCCTCATACTAAAAGAGTAAATTATATGTACTTTTACTTTAAACCATTACTAATACTGTCAACGATGTGGCATGTAAATTTCATCTTATCCTTATCATGCAGCTGCAATGTTAGTGTGTTCAACTGGCTCTGCTTTTGCATTGTACGAATTAGTAGAATATTTATTCTCCATGTTTATCTTTCTAAAAACAGGCAACTTTCAAATTTTACGGTTTGTTATTTTTATACATGAAATAGCATAAAATAAATAAATCGATTCTGATTGAGAAAGAGTTATGAATTTTTGTTAAATAAAAGTATCAAACATACAAAAAATAGATGAAATTAAGATTAATTTTACAAATGTGTGAATAATGCATTTAATACATATATAAGATTTTTTATGTACTTCTAAAAGGAAGTTAATAACTTTTACTTTAACTTCCTTTTATTATTTTTTATGTATTATTTAAAAATATTGTGATAAGCTGCGGTATATCTGTCTTTTTGTATCATTCATGCGTTTGAAATTGGGAAAGATGCGTGAAAAATGTGGTGTAGTATGAAATGTTTAAGATATCTCATCATGCACAAGTTACGTATTTTAGTTTGATGTTACTTATTTGCTGTTTGTACTAGAGACTATAAGACAAATTTATATTGCAAATTACAGTAGCAGATTATTCAGTTTAGAAACATATCTGTCGAAACTATGAGAATCATTTTGACAAACTTAAAAAGTGTTAATCATGTTATTTAAATGATCTCAAGTGCAAACAAGAAATGCAATCCTATTTTGCATACTGTTTGAAATACGTATCTGTCAAAACTATGAGAATCATTTTGACAAACTGAAAAAGTGTTAGTCATGTTATTAAAATAATCTCAAGTGCAAACAAGAAATGCATTCCTATTTTACATACTGTTTGAAATACGTATCTGTTTAAACTGTGAGAATCATTTTGACAAATTGAAAA
>BGPR01001941.1:133891-147746 GCA_013235015.1 Araneus ventricosus | reverse complement strand
TATTCATTTATATAAATTGTTAGCGTACTTTTTGTTTTATATAAAAAATCAGGGTAAAATTAAAAGATTTACCGTATCTTTTTTTTGACGAAATTATTCCTTTAACTTAATTTGAATTTAAAAATACATTGTTTCAATAATGGCTACCAATAAATCATCTAAAATGATGGAACTTTGCATTGTTTATTTTTTTAGACTTATTTGATAATGTTAGTATCTAGAAGATCTATAGTTTTTTTTTGAAAAGGAAAACTGCGTTTCAAAAGGCATTATGTAACGTTAATTATACCTTATAAAATGCTTCCTGAGGAAATTTTTTCGTTAAAATAAAAATTGAAACATAACAGCTTTATAGGTCCTCATTTCGAATTTAAGTGACATTTGGTTAATAGTATAAAAACCTAATTGTTGATTTTCTAATTTGAGTTGAGATGCAAGGCAAGTAATGAAACTTAACAACATTTTATTAGCGATAAAGAAGGTGGTGGTTGGTTCACCACGCTACAGTTTCATTTTACTCACAACTGACATAGGAAAAAATATAACATTCTAAAAAGGTTGCAAACAGCACCAGCGTCATCTATCGGTAGGAATGTCGTAACAACATTAAAGTGCCTTGATCATAGAAGTATTCAGTTTTCAGATTTTTCATGGAAGATCAACAATTAACTGAATCATGACCAAACAAATCATGCATATGTGTACAGCAAGAGCTCAGTAAAGATTTCATACTCAATATCTTTCAAATAGTATATAGTCAATTAAATTATTTCATTGGTTTGGTTGAATGGCACAAGGGCCAATTTGGCCATATTGCGCCAAACATTCTAAATTATTTCAATCTTTATTTCAACAGGGTGTGTTTTGTCCTTTCGCCAATAACAGTTCACGTTTGTCTCGAAAGAACTTTACTTTTAATGATAAACTTAGAAGAAAATACTTTTGGGATAGAAATGCCTCTTTGGCTAATGGAAGTATTTTCCATGAGTTCTACCACGTTTTGAGAAACAGTTTAAATTTACAGAACGTGATGTCGTTACAATAGGTCGCTGTTTCTCACAGTGTTGCATGAACTTATTTGATAGATAACGAGTGTGTATGTTTTGTTTGCAGAAAATATCGTGTAATTCCAATAAAATTTTCGTTGCTTTATAAATCTAAATAGCAAAACTTTAAATTTTTCTTTACAAAATTATTCAATGGAGACTACTGAGACGCATATGCGCCAGTGATCGCCAGGGATGGGAAACATATTCCGGTCCTAAATCAGAAGACGTACCTTTCCCAAAAAAACACCTTTGTTTTGGCGTTCTAATGGGCCCTGCTCAAAGTTTATGCACCCAAAATTGATGTGGCATAAAAAAATCTAGGAACAAAGGGGTTAAACATATATAACAAACACTCAAAAGATTTTGTATAAGTCTAATATTTCAGCTTCGAAATGAAACAATTTCATAGGACGATCAAGAATCTCTTTGTACCGCATTGATAGAAATTCCAATATAATTTTCAGCTACACAAACTTTTCTTTTGATAAAGATAGCTAAAGATATTGTTAATAAACCTACTATTTACAAAGCTTTAAATATCTTTTAGAAACTAAAAATAATTCCATTGCCTTGGATCTTGCTAAGCGTTTAGTAAAATTATGTGATTAAATGTCTTTGAATAATCCCTTTATAAATTCCTCATAAAAAACGTTAGTGTACAAATAACATGGACCATTCTTTAATAGTTCTTATAATGATTTGCTACTCGGTTGCTTACAATTCAAGTACGTAATTTATATTTCTTTATTAGAAAGAGCAAAGATAATTTTTTTTCCGTCAATTACTGATGGTAGTATCGTAAGTCACCAAGAGAGACTATGTATCTTCTGGAAAAATATCTAACACTTTTTAAATAATTGAAAAAACTTTTATCAACCTTGAACATCAACTTTATGAATACATACAATTATCATTACTAATTCTCATTGTAAATGAGTGACCATTTTCGACTTTCTCCAGAATGAGTATTTCATATTCAACAGTTGGAAATTTCATATTTTCCTTAGTCTTCACATAACGAGCGGAGAAACTTTAATTACCTCCAGAGAAGAAAATCTAAAATTGCGAACATGCGTTTGGTTCCTCATTTTAAACCATTTTTAATCGCTCTCTTCTCTATAAGAAGAAATAAAAAAAAACAAAGAAAAATGAACAATCCTGGATACGATACAACGGATAAAAGATTAAAAGAAAAAAAAAGGGAAATAAATCTTCTCGAAATTCAGGAGACGAGGAAATGTGAAATAAACTTTATGTTCTCATGGTTCTTCTCCAACCCCCCCCAAAACACCCTTGCTCTCAGTCACCGAGAGTAATTAAGAATGAGAGTCTTACACTGATAAGAGAAAAAGTAGGGGTGGAAGGAAGGGAGAGAGGCGAAAAAGAATTCAATGAAAGCTTATTTAAATTTATCCCCAGTCTTGTGAAGTCTTAACGAATTACAGGCACAAAAAAACGTCTACTACAAATGTCGTGTCTAGTGAAATACCAAGTCTTGGTGGCCCACATTCTCTCCAGCTCTATACCTACCATCTTCGATTTTTTTAAAGCTTTCTTTAGCTCATTTGGGTCTTTGTAACCACTAATAGATCGAGCGCAATTTTATCGGCTATCATTACCAAGAATCCTTTCACCGCTCTCGTTTCTTGCAATAGGATATAAGGCATTTCCGGCTAAGTGACTAGCTGCGCAACCTTGTAAATGCATATGTGACAAGTGATTTACCGCCTGTAAAGGTTTCATTAGGATTAGAATGCGTGGAGTGAACTAGCAAGAAGACTAATTCTATTTTGAGGCTTTTGTTTTCTTCCTTATCAACGCTCATGGATGGTTAATTTTATGAATTGTGTGTCGAAAAGTCTTTAGCTGATCCTTTTGTTGTTCTATGGTGGCGAAGTTCATTGACTTAGTGATGCAGGAAAAAGAAATGTTTCCTTGATAAGTAAATATTTCAAAAAAGGATGGTTTCTTCTTAAAATGTGTAGTAGTTGATTAAATTATTTCAATGAAAAGGAAAGAAAATAAAGAGGCACTCACTAAGTAATCTTATAATAATGTTTCTGAAGCGTTTTAGGTTATACATGTTTATAAATTTTAAGATATTGAGATAGCATTTTCCCATTTCTAGAATGGCAGATTAACTAAAAAAATATCATGTTTTGATGATTTCTCGTCATAAAGTAAAGGAAAAAAGTCGATGTTTCATGCTAGACTAATATGAATGCATATATTATTATTAATGTTCCTTATCTTTGTTTTATCAATCTTATTTACATGTACAACAAAATATTTTTGCTGAATCTATGCAGCCTCTGCTAAGCGTTGTAACAAACTTTTTTTCGCATTCTCGTGCAAGAAGGAATTAAAGAGTTTGTTGCATTTGTCAAGAAGTTTGCCATTTTGATTTTGAATCCTAAGTGTTAGACATCTCTTAGATGCACAAAAAAACTGTCTTTGGAATTACACCTATCTGTCAACGTTTATGTGAACACCATAGCAGGAATTTACTTTGTAGGTATGTATACATTTGCCTAATCCATTAAAGGAAAGACCGTATATCTGTTTCTCCGTGAATGTGTGTATACGATAATTTAAAATCTAGAAGCTATATTACTGAAACTTTCCATGTGGTCTTCGCCTCAATTTCAGATTTGTATCAAAATTTGGGATAAATCTGTCAGGGGGAAGTAGTTCTCCAAAATACGCCCTGTTCAATTAAATGCATAATGAAACTAAACACAAAACACGCCATGTAGTGGAAATATAAGCAAGTCGAAGGGAGTATGCTCCCGATTAATTTTCCCTCGAGGAAAAATTATTTTTCAGATAAAAATCACTTGTAGAGAAATCTGATTTCAGAAAGCTACTTTAATTCGAAAATCGTCAAATCTTCTCATCTAATTTATTTTTATAAGCCGACAACAACGGAGAGTATGGTGAAGGCAGTTAGTGTAAAAATTTTAATTTACTGTATTTTTTTCGTCTATTCAAATGTTTCCATCTTCTAATTTATGCAATTGTTCAAAAATTTCTATTTTATACATTAAAATAAAAAAAATTCTGATTGCATGCTGGTGATACATAAATATATTTCTCTGAATATAATGGGAATGTGTGCCAATTATCATATCTTATTAACAACGGAAAACCTTATATGGCATTTTCTTTACACCTAAATAAACTAACGTAAAAGATACTGATGTTTATCAAAATTACTACATTATCCTTTTATGTACTACTACGAGTTTCTATAATGGTCTTTAATGTGTTGAGTTTGTTTCTAAGGGGAAAAATGACTTGAAGCAATGAGGTACAAATCTTCTTAATTCTTACGTCGTGAGCCCAAATCACATACAGTGTCTAGCTTTGCTTGCATTAATAGGCTGCTATGTAAGAAAAATACTTGCAGATGGAGGTCCTGCGTTTATTTGCCAAGAATTTCCGCACAGACATAACAGAATAGAACTGGCAGGCATAATAGACTACTATACAATAAGAGCACTTGCAGTAGAAGAATCTGTTTTTATTTGCAAGCATTTAAAGTGCAAGCGATAAGAGACTGCTCCAACATAATTCCGCCTTTCCTTTCTGCTACAAAGAAACACAAGAATCCAAGGAATTCTCATCGGTTAATCTTTTCTTCCGCTTTCCTTCTTTGTTCTGCGGAATATTTGTTTCAATTTTAGCCGCAATATTTGTCTTAATTTTATAGAAGTTGAAATTTATGTCGCTTAGGTTTAATGTATTTACTCAAGAATGAAATATTTTTCAGTGTATTCACAAGTAACGATCAGTGTTTTCTCGAAAACTAAGCAATTGTTTTCGGGTTTGAAGATTACTTGGGTAATTTCATTGTGAAAAAAAAAATTAGTTTCGGTATGAAACATTTTCATTTTACTTTTAACTACTTTTATATTATAATGAAAATCTCAAGATATTATTTTGAAGCCGAATTCCGACACCGATCTAGAAAAGTTTACTAACTCTAATCTTGTTTTCGGAAAAAAAAACCTTTGGTTTTTATAATCCGACATGATTACGCTCTTCTCGAATTTTTTTCTTCGATAAGTTCTAAAGCTCTGTTATACTATCATAAAAGGAAATTCAGGAGTTACATTGTCTACTGGTTAATTAAAGGCATTCTGAAATTCGATCTGCAAAGCAAGCAAAGTTATTTAATTTTAATCTTATTTTCCAGTGTATTCTTAAAAATGGATTTCATTTTTCATTTAGAAAGTTCAGTAAGTAGGCAATGTGTAAATATCAGAATCCTTTTGAGTTATATTGATCCTCATAGAAGAGCTGCAGGTGGATTTCAGCACTGAAAAAAACTTATGAGCCTACTTTAGTCAGTTACTGGCAGCTAAATTTTGATGATTCCAAGACGCTGTGGTAGCCTAGTGATAAGGTGTCGGCTTCAGAGCGGGAGGGCTCCGTGTTCAAAATCCGTTTTGACTGAAAATTCGCCGTGTGTGGTGCCTGTTTCACGTTGAGTCATACGTAGTGAGTCAAACGTTCTCCTTTTGGTATGGTTGGGAATTTTGGAGTGGGGTGCGCAGGATCAGGTATTGTCATCTGACCGCTGTTCAAAATTAAGAGGTCCGTTCCAAAATAGTTCGCTTATTACTTCCAACCGGGAAGTTAATACAACTTATCTAAACTAAACTGAGAAGCGTTGACGCAGCGATTCTCTCTCGGCTTTGAGAAGAAAAGATGGTTATCCTCGCTCATATAATTTCATGCCGTCATGTTGAAATTTGGAGAGTGGAATGCCAGCTCAAATTTCTTTCTCTGTTAATTTGAACGAAGTTCAAGGTTTCGAGGTCCAAAATTTTACTTTTGTGACTTCTTTGTGAGTTGTGTTTGTTGAATTTTTTTTAATTTTTTAAATTTAATTTAGTTAATTAATTTAATAATTAAAATTTAAAGTTGAAATTTTACTTTGTCACTTCAACTCCTTCGGAGATGAAAATCAAACCAATTAGCCTGCTTTTTAATTACCAAGAACGGTTTATCTTTTATATCTTGTGACTAATTGCTACACTCTGTTTGTAGATGAGTCTTTACCTCTCACTCTGGATAGAAAGCAAAAATATTCCATGGAGTGGGATTTATTTTGATTTGCTTTCTAAAGTGAACAAAGAGCAGATAAATTTATCTTAAGATTTTTTTTTGGAATTAAATTCTTGATTACTACCTTTATAAATATTTTCCTTAATTGGTTTTGAAATATCGTTTGGCATGTTTGATAATGCAAGTGTTATCAAATTTCCTTGGTTTAAAACACACAAATAAAACCTTCTAGGAATTTTGGAATAAGTTGAGTCTACACGGGTGCATTTTTCGTGACATGGAAACGTAAAAATACTCGAAACGGCAAATTTTAACTACTTTTTTGCATGACGGAACGTTGTTAAACCACTAGAAGTTTTACTTTGAGTTAAGGTTTCGGAAGCTCTCATCGTTCTTTTACCGCAAAAGCAATGCGTTTTCTAACACTTATTTGGAAAAAAATGTTGTGTCAATTACCTTTGCGAAAGGTACATGAAAATAAACCAGGTATTTGAGACATTGAAGGATATAAAAGTGATGCATGATTATCTACTTGGAAGGAAAAGATTTTCTGTTCACCATAACTGACTTTATTACGACGGTTCCGACATTTCAACTAACGTTAACTTGCATAATAGATCTAACAGTCGATCTCGAGTCAATAAAGGAGCGTAAATTTATCGTTCCTGAGACATTGTTTTTTATTACACATCCAATTCTGACAAGTTCTTTTATTGTAAGGAAGAGCAATTTTTTGCATTTCAAAGGATCTGACAATTTCTAATACTGGTAACAAGTTAAGCATTTAGAGGTATCATTCTACTACTTGAATCTGCTATCTGAAATTCGTTTAAAGCCTATACCGAATCATCGATTTTAACGAAGTGACGCCTTGTATAAGATCGTTTTCGGGATGTGATCTCTTATAATTCAAGGAGTTATTTATAGAAGAACGAAAGAAAAAAACAATTCCATTCTTTAAAAATTATTTGTAGACTCATTTTTAAGATTTTAAATAAATAATTTTTGCAAACGTTGTCGAAAGAAAAGAAGTAATCAGTCTTATTAACCAAGTTTTCTATTACCTGAGGTGATTATCCCTTTAACCGGTCCGCCCGTTACCAGTTACGGGCATATATTTTCTCATTTCCTTTTCCGATTTGCCAGGAATTTTAATTCGTGCAACAATATAAAAAATTTTCAACAGATGCAGTAACTTGTCCATGTTACTGAAATGCTTTTCATCCGGGTCTATCGTTGAATTATTTTTTAACCTCCAAATGTCAGAAGCGTGAATTTATGCAACAAAAAATATGCCTTTTTAATGTGAACGCTTCTGGTAAAATCATTGACCGGTTAAGTGGATAAAATCCCAATCTGCTCGGATAATCCAGATTCTACTGTCATATTAAATTGAAGTGTGGATATTGTCATGGAGAACTAATACAATTTCGCATTTAAATCTGAAAGATGATACTAAAATCAATTGCACTTATAGCAGGAAAACTTTTTTCTATCAGTCAGACGATGGTTATTAAATACAGGATAGAAATATTTGTACTCTTCTACCTACTAGAAATATTGCATTTCTGAGTCCTAATACAATTTGCTAAATATTTTAGAAGTGCCGAAAGGATATTTATATTTAACGTTTTATAGAATCATACCTTGGACATTATTAAAACTTTCAGATAGCATTATATATTAACCGACTGCATTATTGCGAGCCGCATTTTTTCTCACCTTACAGAACTGAGACAAAGTGAATTTCATTTTTTTCCATCCAGCTCAGTATCTCATGATTTAACGATTTTAAATAAACGAGTATTCAAAAAATGCTGCGTTTAGATGGTTTAATAATGATAAAAAATTAATACAAATCGAATGACGAAAAAACAATTTACATGTTCACACATTTCTTGTAATATATTTTGAAATTGCTTAATTGCTGGAAAGTGCAATGTCAATTGAAAGTTTATTGTTCTTGATAATATTTTTTTTCATGAAAGTAAAGGGAATTTTTAAACTTTATAAATAAATTTATACTTCAAGAACTAATCATCCTGGTATCAAAATACCTTTTAAAATAATATCGTGTTTTTTGTAAATTATTTTGCTTAGAGCTCTTAAAACCCAACAGGGATTTCGTAGTTATTAAATATTTACTCTGCTTTACCGATGGTTTCTCTTAAATGTATCAACTCAGTATAAAGAAAAAGCCTAAAGTAAACAAAAAATTTTGTTGAATTTATAAAAGCTCTTTTAAAATAAACTACGAGTATAAATTATTTACACTGCTTACATATTCTCTAAGCTATAAAAGTATCACTATTTTCAATTGATATAAAATTGTTATAAAATACACTTTCCCAGTAAAATAAATTGTTTACTTTGAATTCAGTACTTTATAGTGTTATGTACCGAGAGCATTGGGCTTTCTTTTTATATTATTTATTTAACAAAAGCTACTTGAGACGGTTCTGAATTTTGTTATAGCCCAACTTCATCGCTGTATTAAAAAAAGAATCTTATTTAAATATAATTTTAATACATTTTTTGTGGAATAAAATAGTGTAATTTTTGCAGCCATTTGCTTTATTTATCTTAAATAGAATTCACATTTATAGCGCGTTTATGTTAATGCAGAAAAACCATTCTGTTCTTTGTAGAATAAAGTGAAATCTGCAAAAATGTTATGTTTGCGTTTGTTAAAAAATATTCTCGAAGGATTTATGAATTTACACAATTAAACGTTTTTAAATAGAAAATTTATGTAGCCACATTAAATATTACTATAAGCCACAATTTTACAATAAAAAAGTCCCAATTAATTTTGTTACAGCGACATTATAGTTTCATTTTTATTGCATATAATGTTTTGCTAGTTTCCATAATAAAGAGAAAGCATTGGGTATTGATAAGAATATTTTTTTAAACTTGTATGAAGTTAATTTGATGGTTTGAGAGAGTTCAATGGGTTAATAGTAGTTCCAGCTTTAATAATTTCCATAGCTTTAATTATTTTTTGAATAATTTTTCCTCTGAACATCAAACAATTTTATTAAACACCGATTAAATTAATGGAAATATTTGAAAACTCGTTAAATAATCCGAAATAAGTATATTAAGAGTTCTAAAACAAATTTTAAGTAGAAGCGAAATTGCATTTTTAAAATATAATACTACTTGCAATCGAATATACCACGTCTTTTATACTGTCTTTTCTACAGTGCATTCGAAATTCGAACGCGACACTTTTATTTAAATATTTCATATTTAAATCAAGGATACGTCCGAATAACTCGTCAACACTTTTCAACTATTGAAATCCTCTGGACATTCATTTTCGTCGACATCTAAAGGAAGAGTTACGCAAAACCCTTTCACGATTTCCATTTCATAGGAAATCCGGCGGGCATTCTTTCGGAAGTCTCATTCCTTGCAACTTTCGTGGATCCAAAAAGTAATAACTTCCTGTTGCAAGCCGACGACTTTCCGACGTAACAGGATACATATTTAAGGGAGGATGTCAAGTCGATTATTGATTCTGAAGTTTCATTTCACAACTGTGATTTTAATCAGTATTCACGAAACCTGAATGGGTATCTACAATGCGTAGGCCTATACTAACTATGTGGTGTTCTGAAGATTCAAGGGAAAGATCATGAACGGGATGTTAAAGGTTTCTTTTGAAATATCTGATAGAAGCATTTTTAGAACGCTTCGTTAATGTGCTTATATTAATAGTGACGTGAAACTTTCTGAAATAATCTCTACTTATAAAACTCAATGTTTGTGCGTGTGTGCGATGTCCAGACGAATCTATCACATTTACAGCCATGGAATTTGGCACACAGGTAGTCGTAATGGTGACTCAATGCACCTCGAAGTCGGAATTTTAAAATTTAATCTACAAAATTTTTTATTTAATGTTTTGTGTTGTTTTGGGTCATTTTTGGCACGTTTACGGCTGTAGTATCTTTTCTAATGATCGTTAAAAAACAATCAATGCACCAACGGATAGAACAAGCAATGTTTGTTCTAATGAAGTTTGTTTTGATTTTTTAAACATAATTTACTGAATTTTGAGAAATTTTTAAATAGTCACTTTTCATTTATATTTTTAACTTTCAATTTTTATTTTCTTGCATCCTTTGTTCTAATAACGCTAGCATTTTCTTTTTTTTCAGGTATAAACCGGAATATGTATCCCTGTTTTAAAACAAGAATGGTTAAAATATTTTTTCTCCGATTTTTTAAGAATTTTGTTATTGATCAGTTAAAAACATTTTCTCTCGCATATCCGAATCGACAGAGCTTTCGTCCGACACAAGTCTACTCACAGCTCCCAGAATGCATTTCTACTATCCTATTGGCTGGCGGTATCAAGCGAAAGTCACGTTGTACTCTCGATCATTTTATTGCGTCAGCTAATCTTAATTACTTCATTTTACTGATCCAAGAATCACTTGATTCATTTGTTTTATAGTCGCGCATATATGCTGATATCTTTGGTTAAAAGAAAGTTTCTGCGTATACTTGAACTAAAAATCGAGGGCGAAATCAATAATATATATGTTTTGATTTCGTTTTCAAAACTTTGGGCTTTTTTTTATTTTTTTTGAAGTCATTATGCCACGGAACACGCCGTACACGTACTGCTAGTGTTTAATAAAGATTTTCAAAGAACTTAATTGGGAAAGAGTGAAGAGTAATGAAATCGATGTATTTAAAAGAATAAATAGGAAATTTCTGTTCTTGTATCTCTTAGAATCTGCAACTAAATGTTATCAATTGTAGTACATTCTTGTATTACCCTTTTTATTGAAAGTATGCCCTTTAAAGATATATTTTTGTAACTTCTATTTCAATAACCAGAAAAACTTCATCGCACATTTTATAGTAGTTAAGAAGTACATCAAATAAAGCTCGTTAGGTAGTTTATTTTAAATACCTTCTTTGTACGGTTTTGTAAAAAGAAATGTTACTTTTGGTATTTAAAAAATCTTATATAAATTCAGTTAGTGCTTTATTTTCAATAGTAATGATATTGCATTGGTAGTTTTATTCTAAGAAATTCTATTTTATTATTATAGGTTTTTGAGACATAGTTAAACCGTTACGAAGAATAAAAATGTCATGAAAGTACGTATTTTATTTACGAACACTATTATTTTTTTAATATTAGCCGAGTAACATCTATTAACTTGAATTCTAAAGCAAATATTTTAAACTTTCATTCAAAATTAATGTACCATAAAGAAAGGTTATTTAAAAAATCTTTTATATAATCAAACTTCTCTATTTGCAATACTGTGATGTATCTGTAGATTCGAATAAAACAAATTGCATACACATAGAAATAGAACTTAAATTTCATTCATCAGACTACAGAGCTATTTTTATGCTGAAAAGACGAGCAGCATATTTCGAAACTTACGTTTCAAAAGTACAGAAAGTCAAACAATTTAAATAATGATCTTCCCTTTTATCAAAGTTTTCAGTCCAGCTCTGAACTAAACTACTTGTATGAATTCAGAAGCATTGAGTTTATATCTGAAGTCAGAGTTAAAAATAAATACGAATGTAGAGAAGTTGCTATTCAGAAACTGGAAAATTTAGGGCATTCATTTCTTTCTTTTCAGATAAAATGAAACTTTGTTCCCTGAGTCCTTTCTTAAAGGATCACCTATCTTGCACAATTAAGTCATAAATTAATTCTCGCGAACTTTAAATAGCGTCCGCAAATTTAGTTAATTGCACATCTGCATTACATTCGTTCCATGTACTGGCAAAAGCCGATTTATCGTGTGTCCTTTCTTTTATTTCGATTGATTTATCCCTTGAAGTTTCATTCACTTCAAAAGACGATTTTTTTAGATTTTTAACCTAATTTTATCGCATTTAAAACTGAAGAATAGTTCGAGAATATTGCTATTGCACTATTTATTAACACATTGATGACTGAAATAATCATATGTTCTTACTTCATATAAACTCTTAAGACTTATAATTAAAATGCAAATTAGCGTTTCCCACAAGCACTGTGTTAAGAGTAGGTTATTCATTTATATAAATTATTAGCCTTCTTTTTGTTTTTTATAAAAAATGAAGGTAAATTAAAAGATTTACCGTATCTTTTTTTGACGAATTTATTCCTGTAACTTATTTTAAATTTTAACATATGTTTCAATAATGGATACCTATAAATTATCTAAAGCAAAGTTTAATTTTATGTTAGTATCTAGAAGATCTATTGCATTTTTTGGAAAATGAAAACCGCTTTATGAGAGACATTATGTTGCTTTAATTTTCTTTATTGAATGCAGGGCCGCGGTGGCCTAGTGGTAAGGTCTCGACCTCGGGGCCGGAGGGCCGCAGGCTCGAAACCCGATTCCACTGAAGATCCGCCGTGTATGGGGCCTGTTGCACGCTAAATCATACGTAGTGGCCAAACGTCCTGCCGTTGGTGTGGCGCGGAAGTTTGGAGAGGGGGTGCCAGCTCAGGTGTCGTACTCGTCATCTGACCGCGGTTCAAAGTTACGAGGTCCGTCCCTAAATAGCCCTCGTGTTGCTTCAAAACGGGACGTTAATATAACCTAACCTTATTGAATGCTTCTTGAGGAAGTGTTTTTCTTTTCAATGAAAATTGTAACATAACGATTTTAGGTCTTTTTTCGACTTTAAGAGACCTAAACTGTGTTTTGATCACAAAAAATTCCGTATTCAGTTTTTTTATAAAAAAAAATAACCGATTCAATAACTGGACAAAACACTTAATGCGTATGTGGTCAGCACTGTTAATTCAGTAAATAACAACTTTAAGGATTTCATCTCAATACTTTTTTAAATATTACTTTGCTTCGATCTTCATTTCCGCAAAATGTGTTTATACATACATAAATAATACTCGGAAAATTTATTCTGAGAATGTTAAATCTAATTTGTCGGCCTGTAATTGAAGCATCTTTATGGGATCAACAGTAATCTATTTATCTCTATCGATATGGGAACGTCCCAAACGTCCCTACAAGCAGAAGCCGGCGGAAACGTCTGAATATCAATGCGTGATTTCCACCTCCTTTGGATAAGTTGGATTGATTTCACGCCCGTGGTGCTCGCTTTTTTCGTTAAAGTGGCTCTCCCAGATGGGTTAGGGCAGGGGGAAAAGGGGGGATTTCTTAAAATTCAGACAGAGCCAGATGTCAATGTGGTTTTTGAGGGGATAGGTGAATTCTCCTTATCTTTGAAAGAGGAACTCGGGCGTTTCCGCATTTTTAGATCCTTCTATTCCAATGGTGTTAGGAAAGAGGGTTATACAGCATTGGTAACAGAGTGGGTGATCAGGCTTTATGAGACTTCCATTAAAATGAGAACTCTGTACATTTGACTGCATTTCTACATTATATGCTACAGAACAATACATTACAATATTTATGAAGTATTTACAATAATCTATATACAGTTTTAATACAACTTAGTTTATCGTGTTGTAGGCATTCAATGTCGCACCGTCATTTTATGACTAACCGTCACTAGGACTTAATTGCTCGACGTCTTGTTCTCTCTCTCTCTCTGGTTGTATATGTGAAGCTTGTTCTCTCTCTGGTTGTATCTATGAAGCTTGTTCTCTCTCTCTTGTTGTATCTATGAAGCTTGTTCTCTCTCTCTGGTTGTATCTATGAAGCTTGTTCTCTCTCTATGGTTGTATCTCTGTTCTTCGTTCAGTTACGTATTGCTATCCATGAAGCGTT